>JAPTHL010000077.1:0-49776 GCA_028455855.1 Meloe dianella
GAGCAATACGTAACTGAACCAGTAGGACTATACACCCTGCACGTTCCCCTGTCCCGTTCCCCTTCTACGTATATGCTGGACGTTATCGATGGGTTTACATTGATGGATAGATAGCTATGTGCAGAGCACTCGATGTCTACATTTTCAGGCATTAGTCGAAGCGGGAATCGATCGCGCCCGCCGCAAACGTATGCGAAACATGCCTCAGGACTAGGTGTAGCAATACTAGAGTGAAGCACGCTCAAATACGACATAAGCCCCCGCCCCCTCCGCATCACCAGATCGCCTTACCTCGATGATTCAAGGTCATCTTGATGTCCATCTATGTATCCGCGTTTGCATACCGATGATAATGTGCAGCGCGATTATGATGCCTGGCTACATTATCCCGCTCCCCATTGCCAAGTCGTCCATTCCAACTGCCGGATTGAAGGAAAGTCTCGATCCGCAGGTCGCAGACAGAGTAATATGCGTCTCAAATTGTAAAAAAGACAGAGCTCCACTTGAATCTGATTAGATACATAGAACGATCGCAGAACTTAATTCCATCATATATCTGGGTTTGATACCTCCGAACGTTTTAGGTTGCTTCCTTCCCGCGTCGACATGCACGTCACTACCTCGACATTGCAGTATATCTTGAGCGTTTTCTGTGTATACATTGCGATAATGATATAATGTACAGAGCATTTGAACGTACTTTGAATTTTCATTGCTTAGTTTAGACTTTTTGTTGGATTTTATAAAAAAACAACAACAACAACAACGTCGTATTGACGCACATTCAGCTATGGGAATACATTTTGGTTTTGTCCCATAATTCGTGTCATGGAATTTTTTACGATATTTACAGTTGTATAAATAACAAGAGCCACAAAAAATTATGTGGAACAATAATCGTCTATTAAGCTTCTATTTAAATAGTTTTCCATTTATGAGCGATTTGTGTCAAACGTATAATTCCGGTGTGATTATGTTAGATAGAATCAATATCGCATTAGAACAGGGACCGTATACTGAAAACTGTAATAATAATTTTACAAATGGGGATCAGGGAGCCCCAAAAACTTCTTAATCCCGGCCTTGATTAGAAACAACCTAGGCGGTTTTTATTAATAAGAGTTTTGCCGTTACAGGTAAGTGCTAGTATTTAACTTTCTCGTTTACCCAAAAACCAAACAAATGTGCCGAATTCATCTGTCAGAGATTCGTAGATGATGCACAAATCAAAGAAACCCACATTAAAGAAGTAGAGTAGCCCCATTTTAAAGCAGTGGATCAACTGGAGAATCCCACCGAAATTGATGTTATGAGAAACTTTCGTGTGGATAATTTTTTTTTGTCCGAATAAAACTAACGCTGATTCGACTGCTGTGAAGTTTCTTTATTGTTAAATTGTGTACATTTCGTGTAACTCTAAATGTTATCCCATGAAAATGCAGAAGAAAGTGTTTACTGATCTGCAACAAGAATTACGCAGATATTTCAACAGGCAATTTAAAAGGCAATGGACCCATGAAACGTGTTGTCATTGATTAAACTGTAAATGATCGATTACATTAATGATTTGTATAAATTATGTAATGTTACACCAAAATAACTGGACTGAATTGTTGTTAGTTTCGAATTTTTAATAATATAAACGTAAAAAAAGTTAATAGTCAACGAAATCAAATTGTAAATTATTTTGTCATTAGATTACATCAATCAACAAAAACTGATGGAAAGTGAAAGCACCTGAACCGCAAAATACAATGGAATAATAATAGTTTGTCAATTGAAATTTGATGTTACACATCAATAGATCGATATTATTTTCCCTCATAATAGAAAATCATATAAATTGTGGATTTGTTCAATTCAATCATCAGTTGCAAATTAATTTCCTTACAGTATTGTCCAACAAAAATAACAAAAGATAATGTTTAGTTATCGGGGACTTTGGGTCCTCGCTTTATTAGTGACAATTGGAATATGTTTGACATCAAGTCGGGAGATATCAAGACAACAAAATGATTTAGAAGATTTAGAAACAGCAGCATCCCATCACGGTCATGAATGGAAGAAAGGCGGTGGTAAAGAACACCATGCAGAGCACCACGGCAGTCATGGTGATAAAGGTGATAAAGGCTACAAAGGCCACCATCATCATGAAAAGGGCTCCAAAGGACATCACGACAAAGAAGGTCATAAAAAACACTATGAAGAACATGGTGGGCATAAAAAGGGACACCATCATGCAGATGGCTATCATGGTGAACATCATAAAGGTGAAAAAGGTGAAAAGGGACATAAATACGGTGAAAAAGGTTCATACAAAAAGGGGCACAGTACCAAAGGTGGACATGATGTGCATAAATTAGACGAATTCAAAAGAGAAAACACTTCTTCGACGAAGACCATGATGAAGGACACCATGAGAAACACGGTGGATACCATCATGCTGATGGATATAAGAAAGGTGGCCATAAGAAGGGTGGTCATAAAAAAGGCGGTCATCATGAAGATCATTATGGTAAAAAGGGCCATCATGAGCACGGTTCACATTATCATGATGATAAAGGTCATAAACATGCTGGCGGACATGACGAACATTACCACCATGGATCTAAATATGGCAAGAAAGGTGAACATGAAGGGCATAAAAAATGGGGATACAAGAAAAGCGGCGGTGGCCATTAATACTGAAATAACAATGAGTTCTTGTTTTTGTTTATGTTTATTGTTGTTTTATTTGTCGATGGTGAATAAAAAATAATTTAGAAATTACATTTTGATCCTTTTTAACTCACCTTACTTAATTCTAAAACAACATTCATCATTGGCTGACAAGGACAATACACGAAAAGGCAGTTTGATGTTGAACTGTCCCTGAACCGCAATAATAAAAATCTCACAACGTGGTATTCACTAAACATCTCGATCTTGATCTGCATTGGCATTCAAGCTCAGTAATTCCGCGAATAACACTATATTAGGCCTTCATTGATGCAATCCACGAGATAAGGTTTGTGATCTAGATTCTAGACTTTGAAGGAATACAAGTGATATTTACATGCGAATAAATCGAGGCAAAATAATTTCATTTTTGATTTATGTCCGAAAATGTGTAAATTTTGACTGGAAATAGTCACGACACATGCAATTTTCGGATGTTGTCCAAATATGGCTTGAATATAAATTAACTTTAATTTCGTACAAAATAATAAGAAATAAAAATAAATAAATCCCCATTGATCCATATTACAGTAAAACCGTATAATTACAATACAGTTAATTGAACATTGAACAAGTCAGATTTGGCTTATCACCGATCTGCCCAGCATATATATTCAAAACGGCCAGCATATGTCACTCTGTCAAAAAAAAGGGGAACCGGTCCAACATTTGGCCTAAAGCTTTAACGTATACACATCGATGGTACAATAAGAGAATACGAAAAAGGTAAAACCACCAAGTAGTTGTCAGTGATAACTTGTAGCTTTTTCCAAAAGCAGAAGATTAATTATCGTAATTTTTGTGGCCATCTATCTAAAAGAAAGCGATGTACCTTTAATAGTAGATAGTTGTTTTTTATTTGGAATTTTCCATCATTGAAATGATAATAGATAGCGTTAGTCATCAAGTGAAAGGTTTAAATGAAATCATGAATTTAATAGAAGATGGCGCCCCATCTACATATATAGGAAATTAAAAAAAAAACTTCACCTTTCTTCTTTGCTTGTTCTCCTCAGGTTCTTGTGCATACAAATCGGCAATACCCAAAAGGCAATCATCACAATGGCACACATCACTGGTAATTGATGCAACTGAGCCCATTGAACTTGTTGAATCTGCACTATCTGTACGAATCAATTGTCGATTTGGATGATGATCACCACCAGTTGTAATTTGTTCCATTTTAGCCACCAATAGATTTTCCATTAATGATTTCGGTCGACCACATGTTGTTACATGTGATGATGATGATGATGATGATGATGATGGAGTATCACCGCTCGATGTCGCCATTTTATTAAGTTTTAATTTATCAATTTAAGAGTGTTGATCGTGTATCTCAGCATCCGCCGCTATTCGTCCAACTGTATTTAATGTAAAACGGTTTCTTCCTGATATAAATCAAGATTTTACATAAACGGATTCGCGATGATTCGTTTGAAAATTGTCGGACTATAAATTATAAAAAACTCGCCTGTTAGTATTAACAGTTAAGGGGAAGAAAAATCTAACAAAATACAGGGAAAATCTACCCTTACAGAATTCGCAACGATATAAGTGATGACTAGAGAAGATAAGCCGTTAGATATTTGCTGTCTTTGTCACGACCATTGTCGATCTATTCAAGCAAATCAGCAGACGAATGTCACAGACAAAGATCGAACTAGATTCCACCGAATAATGTCAAAATTGTTATATATATACAGAGTGTCTCATTTAAGAAGGCTAACGTTGCACTATTGATTCATCCTTGACAATTGATATTGTGTCACCTGAAAACCGTCTCTAACATGTTCAACCGTGTCTGCGTATCAAACGAAAGCGAAAAATTTCTGAAAAGATTCGATTTTAATTGGGCTGTCCATACGATATTTCGAACAACTTAATTGGATGTAGATTTGGTTTCCATTCATATTTAGCTGTCATTCTATTCTAGATCAAATCTAATTAGAGGCAGCTCTTTTATAATTCAATCAACTTTTCAGTTGTTACTAATACTAAATACGAAATAGATTGATGGCAGGGCCACCCTAACCACAGGATTAAGTGCTGGTGGGGTGCCAGCATTTAGGGACGGCAATTTTTGCATAAGTTTGTCGGTTACCCCGATCCCGCTTCATCTTCCGTGTATTTTCTTATGGAGAGGAGCGCATTATTGTTAGTAGCCCACGGGCACAAAATATCTTAAGACGGGCCCTGATTGATGAACTTTAATGTAGTAATCGAAGATTTATTGATATACACAGATGGAACATATGAAATTGTATTTTATTATCCCCATTTCAGAGTGTTTCACTTAAAATTCAAATTTTTTCAATTAGAGACAATTAGACATGAACCGATAATGATATATAGTTGGTAATTTTGTTGAGATAAGATTAATGTTAAAGGCGACAGTAAGATTTATAACACCGCTACAACTTGTTTTCTCTTGTAGGTACATTTGATAGAAGGAAATTAGATTTCGTATAGGAGACTCTTTCACAAATGTATAAGACGATAATTTTGACAATTTATGTTTTGATAATGATTTTAATTGGTTATTGTTTCGTTAAATCGTCAATAATAACATGGAAAACATTGATAGGGATTGGCTTGATAATATATTAGTTGTTCAATAACCACACGATTGAGAGTCTCTTGTGTAATCTACAGCAAATTGCTTTATTAATCGACCAAATTTCGCAATTTCTCACAAAGAATTCAACTATTAATCTTTTATTAAAAGAATTATTCAGCACAGTACAATGCAATAAAGAAACGTACCGGTCTTTCGATGTAGATTTTCAATTGTTTAAGATTCAATTATATAAATCCAATGATGATGAGAAATATTTCAGCGAGTTACTGATTTCAATGATCGATCAAGCGACCGACCTCCTGTCTTTCTCATTAAGAAATCCAACACCGAAATACAACAAACAATGCGTAAAATCATTGGAATACATTACACACAAATTTCAAATAAATACAAAATAATAACAATGTCGATTCGATCAATTGATAGTGATAGGAAATCGGTGCCGGTTTTTTTTTTTGACTAGCCGAAATAAAAGCGAGAATTCGAAACAAAACCATGCGCATGCATTTAGGTATCTAGTTGAAATTGAAAATGAATAAACAGATAGAACATATGTGACGTCAATGTGCTATCAATAGAATGGCGGCGGAAGTCGTTTGTTGAAAAATCCGGAACAATTTCTACTATTTCCCACTTTTCTTTTCCGTACCTAACTGTTCAATTTTCATACAGTAAATCTAAGGTGAATTACCTAATTATAGACACCATTAGAGCAGATAGGATTCAACTAAGCAAAGTAACATTAAGAAGATGTTATCATGGCTGGCAATAAATTATTGTAATTGAATTCATGAATACCGCCTTTGAGGAAAAATTTACGATGCCGTTTTCATTTTAATGAAATTTTGAGCCCTTGGATAGAACAAAGAGAAAGTATTTTATATATTATGTACCATTGCAATATACAGATCTTGAAAAAGGTCAAAATCTCTTGTTGTAGTTGACGTTTTCCAATAATAATATATGATATACCGATACTATGACCCCAATACATTATCTTTATAACTACATATCATTAATTGTTGACCAAAAGAACAAATAGTTAATTGGAAAGTTTTAACCAAAAAGGCACTGAAATAGTTTCGTTCATCATCAAAGACAACAGCTTTTGGAATTTAAATTGATCGACCAATCAAAAAAATCCACCAAAACTTTCCCTTTATAAACACAATTAATCCGATTAACATAAAATCAATAATAATAATAATATTATTATTATTATTGTTATAACAACAGATTTACCCGATATCTGTCAATCATTCAAATCTAAATTGAATTATAAGCGATTAATAAAAGTCACGATTTAATTAAAACAACAGTTGAGGTGTCGGATCTTTGATGAATTTTAACCATCGATCTTGCAAAAAAAACAAAATTCTCTTCGGATTATATTCAAGCGCATAAAGTTGAATAATTGCCTTGTAGTGGACAAGAATTTAAACGGTTTATTGAACTAATAAAGGGCGATTTAAAGGATGTTTACTATCGAACTTTCTATATGGTTGATCACAAATATCCTCGATTTAATCATAATTAATGGATAAAGGACACCACAAGAGACTGGTGTAAATCAGCAATACTACCATCATTTCAAAAGAAAACAACAACACATGGTTCCACCAAAACAGATTTTTTTCATAAAATCTACGTCAATCACAGATGTTAATGTTGTTTCAACAATTCAATTTAATTTTTTAATAAAAACGCCACGTTTTGCTAATCAATTTAATAAATACGAGCGAATGCTGAGATTACGATCAATCAATCAGACAAATCATAAATTTTTACCCTTTTGTTGTTCAATTAAAATGAGAATAATTAACAAACAATAAACAACCAAATAAACACCCACAATAACACTCTAGATTATGGCATAATTCTGCGGTTTTCAATTGTTTATATAGAACTAATATTCACTATTGTTGTTGTTGTTTATATGAATCGTGCGTTATTTCTCATTGTTGTGGAACGGTTTTGCTGAGATTTCGGACCTTGCAACTCGAAGTTTTAGTTAATACTAACTGCCTTCCAACACACATACAAACACACCAGTATGTATATATATATATAAACATTCACATACCCACACATGTACAATGATTAAAATAATACCTTCTATGTAATATACAATTCACTATTATTACTATCGAAACAATTACATGCATACCGGTATTTCTCAATGGGGTTTTATTCATAAATACGGGCATTGATATTTATTTCGTTTTGTATAGTCAATGGCGTAACTGAGGTATAGAATCATGTGGAACCATTCAATTTTAATCTAATATCAACATATGTATAAAGTACGTGTTTACTAACTGGCAAAGTTTATTGTCCCTAAGGGTTGAAATGACGTTAATCAAGCGAAACTAGCAGAATAAATCATTGGGGACTACTAAAACGCTACGTGATTTTAAGCTGTCGCCCTAAGCTCTCGAAAGGATGTATTCCTCAGAAAAGATCTAACCAACAAATATAAACAGATTTCATCTGTAGGTATATTATAGCTGTGTACGTCTATTCTTCAAACATAAAATTTACAGTAAGAGCAATAATAAATATCCAATTATATAATTATACAGTTAATTAATTAACAATTACTAATTAACTTCGAAGGCTTTTATTCGTTCTCTTTGAAATTCGTGCGATTGAAACGTTTTGTTTGTTTTAATATTTTAATCAAAATAATCAACAAATATTGGTAGTGAGAATAGTGAACAAATCGATTACTATTAAAGTAAAATTTATATTCAATTGGAATCTGTTAAATAAATCATTCAGGAAATAGTCGAAATTGAAAAGTCATCTAGTGAAATATGGTTAATATTTAAATATCGTGTTAATTTTTCATCAAACAACAAATTTCTGAACGATCTTATATTTAAAAGCTATTTTTGTTTTCTTTAGTAAATTTCGAAATAAATTTCAGCGCAATTTATAAACCTGTTAAATTATTTATGATTTGTTGCTTTTTTTATGTATATATTTATATATTTTTATTATCAATCCTGATGGTTGATTTAAATGTAACTGTAATTATATGGAGCTGCATGTGTAGCAAACATCTGGTTTAGGAATTACTTCATAACCGAGAAGAGCCTATAATAATTTTTATATTGATCGTGAGAGATTATAATTTTTGTTTTACGATTTCCCATATAATTTATGATGTAGAACGATCTTAAGATGTGAATTACTTAAAAATATCTCCATTTCAATATTTAATACAAAATTTGTTGTTGTTGTTGTTGTGGAAATACAACAGATGTACATTTCAAAGTAAATGCGGTCGTGATTTGATGTCTAATATGGAACAAAATAAAAGAAAAACAAACAGATGGCTGTCAATCGGCAAATTTTAATATTGTACACTTCTATACACTAAATGGAAGATAATTGACTCTAATCGGCTTGGAAACAAATAGAAACATTATCCAATCTTAAGGAAGCGCAACTGCTCCTGTTTTTACAATCAGGAATTCATAACAAATCAACTGCGATCGAGTCAAGTCAACCAGTTGCAATAATGTAATGTAATAAAAACCAATATACGTACATCGTAGAAATTATTTATCGGATAATAATAGTCAGTAGAAAGTCGTTGTAGAATAATTTGGGATCAATTTAGCATTTGCTAATAAACACAAACACCTATCGATTCAACTAAGGAAAGTTGTCTGAAACTTGACTTGTTTTAATACAAGCTGTTCTGAACATTTATTATGGCAATACAATAAATAATGAGCGTATTTTATAAGGGATTTTTGATGTCTGGGTGAGTCCTTAATGACGTTTTTGAACTGTCACGTGGATTATATATTATTATTTAGAAAGGTGTGAAGAGTATCTCTAAAATCTAAATAGTACCACCATTAATTTGTATAAATATTCAAATATTTACATCGTTGAACATGTACACAGGTCGATCAATATTAAATCGATTTAAATCAGACGATCGTAACAGATTCGATTTTATTAAGTTTATTCCAAGAAAACAATAATTACAAAAACAAGTTTTGCCCCAACAGTTATGCCTGCTACATATTATCATCGTTTGGTTCAGTGTTCGTACGGCGATAAAAAAAAATCGTTTTTCACTACAGAGGAATATCAAAACGATTTTGTTATTTCTTCGCGTACGCTCTTCGCTGCATGCTGACCGTTGTTTTCTTACCACTTTTAATGACAATAGCCGCCACCACTGCTAATAATATTATCCATCATATTATCCGCAAAAAAAAAACGAAGAAAATGTGTACGTATTAACAGCGTAAATCGCTCATCGTTGTGCGCGACAAACACACAGTAACGCGACGATAATGTGTAGCCAGCATTACAGTCGTGCTTGTTGTTGCATTTGTCTTTATTTGAGTTTGTTCGTTAGATGTGGACGTGGCTTTAGGGAACGAATTTCTATGCGATACATCAAAGATTCATAAAGCATCGTACTGTGGGGAAGAGGGCTACGGGGGCCACCTGCCGGGTGCGGTTTCCAATGTTCTATATAATTTTAACAGTTTCGCAGAATTCGGCCATTATTGTGGAAGGGAAAAATAACAAATGTCTATCAAAAGTTTTTTTGGGAATTTTACACAGCCTACTGTCAATCAAAAATGTTTTTCTGTGAATACGCCAATACGTGTTAAATAAGCAGGTATTCTACCTGATTATTACACATATTCGCACTAAAGAACTTGAAGAAGTGTACATTATAAACAATTTTTTTTAATACAATTAACATGTGTTATTATTTCAGATTGTATGATGGTACAAACCTAATTTTATAGCGTTTGTGAAATTTGCATTTTAAACTATCATATCCATTGAAGTATGCCAAAATACAATCCACAAACATGTATAAATACACTTCAATTGAGAAACCACACACACACACATAATAAACCACCTATTTTTTCTTACATAGCCTACAGCCGCCAACAATTTATTATTAATTCCGATAAAACTCAAAGATGTAATGATTATTTGTATTATAAATTGCATTACATTTACTTACAAGGTATTAATTTGAATATGTAAATGATAAAATTGCAGTTTATCGAAACGTGTTTGTTTACATAAACGAAAAATCATATAAACGCAGGAGGGTCTATTATGTCATTAACACTGGCTAATTGCGAATAAATTACCGGCATAATTAAGAATAACTATGCTCATGTTACAACTGTATTAGTATTACTATTATTACATATTCAATTTTTTTAATGTAACTTTGATGTTTACCTTTATTATTGTACGATAATAATCATTAAATCAACCATATTTGGCATTTCGTCAACATTTGAAATGTATTCTGCCAGTTAAATTAACAGATATTACATTTACTTGTACAAACAGGTCGGAGAAGGCGGGTGAGAGAGCGGCTCCTTTGAGGGGGCCCTCGATCATCCACAGTCAACTTTTTTGTTATCCACAGAAAATTTTCCTGGTGAGAGTGATGCGTGGAAGCTTGGACACAAAAAAAAACACGAACGTTTTATATGATCTCAGGGACGAGCAACTGTCAATGTTTTGTACGTATAAATATTATTTTTATTGGGGGCCGAACACGGAGCCAGTGAACACTCTGGTTTCCCTGCGGCTCGCCGAATCTCGCAGCGGTCCTATGTACAAATACTAATTTATAAAACTGATATAAACTGAACATAATTTTTATAGATTTGATTACAATCAACTAATTGTTTATTGAAATGAAAGTTTCCTAAAACAAATTTAAAGACTTCTATTTCGATTACTATCTACTGATCGTTTCTATAAAGCTTCACTTATATTAGACGTGTGTTTTTAGTTCATTAAACAACAAAACGAGTTACACAGACTGAAATAAAACTGAATTCAATTAAACCGCTAACGGGATTGATAAAAACCGATAGTTAGTTAAAAAGATTGATTGATTGATCAACGAAAAACCGTTCCAGTCAATTAACGACTACACATTGAGTTTAACAAAGCTTAGTGGACCCAACAAAAAGTCTCCTAAGACAGGATAATTAAAAAACGAAATTAAGATTAAATCTTTGTTCAAGAATTTCATTAAGTCTTCATGGGTAGTAAGTTAATTATTTCCTTGTTAATTTTTGAACTAGTAATGCAGATTTAAAACGTAAATTCAATATATAGCGACATTTTTAAATACTACTTAAAGCTGGCTCAACTTAAGTCATGCGCAAAAGACATAGTTTCATACGATCTAATAGCCCCTACTTTTACTTCTGCACATACACGTTTATGGTAGAAATGGGAGATAAGATTGTCACATTACTACCAATATAATGGTGATAATAGTGAAGAGAAGATAATTACTTATCGATCTTTTCAATAATTAACATTGCAAAACTGTTGGATAATTATAACCATAAGGATAACAACAGTTGGTTGTCCAATAAAGTTTTCTGATCAATTCCTATTGATATCGATGAAGAAAATTATCAAATGATTTTGTAAACATTACTTATTTTACATTTATACAAAACAAAAACAAACAAAAAAAAAGTTAATTAATGGATTCCATGATAAAAATATATATTGATAATTATATTTTTCCTGTTGATAGTGATGATAATCAAAAAACAAAACCACAACTATCGGAAATCCGACTTGTTTTTGTTTTGTTAATTTAAGCGATTTTATTTTATGATTATTAAAAATAATTGCTGTTTATAATAAATAAAAAGTGAATGTATATATAGGCAAGCGTTCCATTCGATTTGTTACATCTACAAGAAGTTGAACAAGTGGAAATTATTTGCATTCGATCAGACAACTATCAAGCATGATTAAGGTGAACGCTCACTAGCCAGCAGCGTATGTTGGCTAGAAATTATACGCAAGGCACGCGTCGATTATTAGCACGCACACACCACCGACATATTGATATTGATCGATTTGGCTATAAATTAATCTGTCGATAAACCGATGTGCGTGAGATTCACTACAGTAAGCGAATACGTTCACTGTAGGTGAAAGACGGAACTGAGATATCTGAATGCAATGCGATGCGTTCGGCGCATACGTTGCTGACTAGTGAGCGTTTACCTTTATAGTTACATTTTACTATACGAACTACAAAGCAATGTGCCACTCTAGCGCTGTATTTGTGTTCCCATTGTTCCGCTCCTTAATAATAACTCTTAAAGATGACCACTTGTTATTTGTCTAAACGTATGATCTGTAATTAATCCTGATTTACCGTTGTCTTTGTGGATAACCTATGAAGTTTGATATAACGTCATATGTCGTCACTGATGACAAATTTTATCGTAAAAAGGCCTTTAGCTAACGAATAAATCTACTATTAATATATTTAGTATGAATCAAATGGTAATTGACAATTAAATTGGGATCGTTTTATTTAAAGAATAGCTTAATGAGCTATAATTATAAGTTATTGACTATCTATAAATACAGTTATTTAAAAGCGGTCGCTTTTTTTATTATTATTATTATAGTTGTTGTTTTTTTTTAACGAAATTTAATAAGCCTCATCTGTTTTATATTATTATTTATAGCAATAAATAATTTTAATTCATTAATGAAAAAAAATTAATGACGTCAAAAGTCGTTTAATCAAAAACAGAAAAAAAATTTACAAATGATTATGTAAAAAAAAATGTTGAACTTACTAGAATTTCTCGTTCTTTATTTACCATTTCTGTATGTTTGCATTTTGCCAATTCTAAACCTAAATGTACGTAGATATAAACTGATAAGATTCGATTAAAATAAAATAATTACAATATCAGTGGTTCTTCAAACAAATGGCTGTTGTTCATGAAAGAAAACCACCATTACTTTCGAATGTGGTGTGCCGCGCCGTTTTTGGTTGTTTGAACAGTCAATTTTCAGGAATTCAACAATTCCAAAAACAAAAACTTGTACGATTTTGTTTTAATAAAATGATAAGCAGTGATTGTAAAACTGTTGCATAATCAATTGTAAAAACAGGCGGTTTTTGATTGTTATTTTAAAATTGTTGAGGTTCAGAGTTGTTGTTTTTTGCTTGTTGTTCGTTTACGTACAATTGAACATGTGTTGTTTGAGAACTGCAGTTTAAAATAGCTCTCGTCAGGTAGATAGGAGTGTTTATTGACGCATTTTATTTAATTTAATGCAGACGTCATGAGATGATCAATTTCGAGATGTTTTTATCGGGTTCGTTGAATTTCAACGATGATTTGCTTGTTTATTATGGTCGGTCGTATAAATAAATGATGTAAAAGTGTCTTACCTCGTGTTTAATTTGTAAAGTTTCAGTCTCTTCATCACCACTCAATGTTGAACATGTTGAACAATCTGATGATTTCCGAAACGGTTGTTTCAACACATATTCCGTATCTAAATTACTGATTGTTGAACCGCAATAATTCAAATTGCTACATGAACTATGCAAACTCGAATCAGGTGATGATGCATTATCTTTACGTTGATCTCTGATATATTCGATATCTTCCAATGTTAAACCGATAATATCATCGGAATAATCACTGACAACAACGGATGGTGTACGCCAATAACGATAACGTTGTTGTTCATCACCATCATCAGTAAAACAACTTTGCCGTCTACTATGATCATCGATTTGATGATCATCATCCAAACTATCACTGACACAATCACTGAATTTCCGTTCAAAATACGATAGTGGCACATATTTCGATTCAATTATTATTTTACTAGGAACATTATCGTGATCAATTGAACCACGTGGACTGTATGGACTTAATTGGTGATCGTTCATTAATTTCTTATCCCAGTTTAATTCATCATCACTATGGCCCATCGCTGAATCTGAACTACCACATCTTTGTACATTATTAACCACAACAATTTTATCACGTTCATCATCACTAGTTGTACCTGATGTGCCTGTTGAACTGCAATAACCGCTTGTCGGTGGTAATAATAATGATTTCTCATCAATTGGTTGTCGATCAAATATACGTAAATTCGTTTCAGTTTTTGATAACATAACTAAATAGTTGTCACGTAGAACTTTAACACTTTTGAAAATGGGCATCTCTTCTTTATCATCATGTTGATGATGATGATGATGGTGGTCTTTGGTCATTTTATAAACACCAGTACGCCGTTGGCGTTTTTTGTTACCTTTATTGTGACCGGAAGTGGTGTATTGGTCTTCGGCAGTTTCATCATCTTCAGCATTCACAATTTTCGGTACATTCAACGCCATCTGTGCGGCACCATCAATAATAATTGCATTATTATCGGTGTGTTCTGTGAGTTTTTCAAAGTAACGCCGATGTTTTGCCGATTTCCATTTCAATATATCCCTTAAATCATCCATTCTTGTTGAATTCTCATGATTATACCAACAATTGGAATCGACCAAATGATCCCGAAAATACTGAAACTATAGCAATTCAATTCAAATAATCAACTGAAACATTGTTTATACAATGATAATTATTGTGTTATCATTGCCGGGAACGACTTGTTCAAATAACTACAAGCTGTGTAATTAATTAGACTGAGAATAATGATTAAATATTGGTCTAATTTAATTCGAGAGATTTCGAAAAAAAAATTCTAAATTTATTATTAAAGCCTTATGTTGGCCGTGTAGATCAAACAACCTTCGACAATTTTATCATTGGCCTCAATATAAAATGAAACCTCTGGGCAAATATGGTGTTGATATTATTATTACAACCTCTCAAACGCAATCTCGTTTAATAATATAAATACCAGATTGTCAAACAAACAATACAGCCATAATCACCTAAATTAATTACGATGAATGTCACAATTAGTGATTAATTGAAAGTTTTGTTGAAGAATGTTATCGTTATAAATGCCGTTGACCCTACGATATTGTAACCCTTCTGGTGAATGGACACTGGCGAACAACACGCCGTATTGACGTCAATCGAGAGATATTCGACAATCTTTTGCAAACAATATTTCAAATTCTTCTAGCGAAACAACAATTTGTCATCGTATTATTGGCAAGCAAAACAAAAGATTACTTACGGATTTCTACAGGTAAATCACTTATCAAACAACACCTCCTCTTACTGATCTACGTTGTTGTAGAACACTTACTTATATATAAATGTTGGGACTATTTACTTTTTACTAAGTAATAGAGAAACAAATGTCTCAAGAAACAATGTTATCTTGTTAATATTAATGTATTAACAAAAATTAAAAGATGGATTTGTTTTACACTTGTATGCTGAAATTGTTTATTTGCTATATTTGAACGCGACAATAATCAATCCTTTTCAAAGATATCACGTTCAACATGTGTGTGTGTGTGTGTGTGTCTATTTTTCATTCAATCCATCTCTTTCGTATCTATTAATTTGATTAACCATCATCCGCCTCTTAGTGATATAAAAATAGAATAATACTACAACATTTTATTGATAATATCCAGTATTCCGTTAGAATATAGCGGTAATAAAAGCGATATTTTTTTTATAGTCAAACAATATTTATCTGATTATCTTCTATTATGATGATTAAATAAATTGTTTGCTTACCGATGTAGTAACATAGGGATAATTGGTGGATGCGCTTATGAAGATCTTCAAACATTATTTCAAATGATAAGCAATATCGACCCGATCAAGACTCATTCACTCGATGGATTTATTGAGAGAGTTGTTCGCATTTTATTTATGATTAACAATACACACATTTTTCTTTATAAATTTTATGTAGCGCATGCGTTCAAAATTCATTTATCTAAAAAAAAAATTTTACAATACTCGCCTGAAATATCATTAATCATGTACGTACAATAATATTTATTGCCTGTTTTTTTTTCGCGTTTATATTTAAATAAAATTGAGTGAAATAGGCTGAGGAAACGTACAATTAATTAATGGTTAAATTGACGTCATTAAGACAAATAAAATTCACCGGTTTTTTTTTTAATTATTTATTGTGGTAGAGTCAAAACGTTCACGTTTTTATTTCATTTAAGGTCAGTATAGCGATAAGACGGCGTATATTTATAAGAAACAACAACAGCATTTATTTAATATTTATGGAAAACTATGTAATAATGCGATGATAGTTTATCATATTGTTACCTTATTACTAAGTAATTATCGAACTATTAAGAACAAATTGAACATTGCCGCTGCATTCACAACAATGTAATTTATGTTGAATAATTATGATAAGTGGATGTTGTATTACTAATGTTTGTGTTTTTTAATACAATTAAATGTTCGAATTTGATGTAATTTTAAATTTAGAAAGGTGTAAATTGTACGAAATTATTTCAAGGTGATGTTTAGAAATTTGAACGATTCCCAAAAATCCGCGCTCAAATTTTCGAAAAACATTTCTACCAACTCAAATTTGTTGGATGACCCAATCATATCAGGAATGCTGACTTATATAGACAAGGTCGTTGCAGAAAATCAGCTGCTTGTCGCTCCGTTATCTCGTTCTAGTCTCAATATAATGCCGTTGAGAACAATGTCAAACCGAGAGAAAGGTATTGATTGCGCTCGGATCTCTCCTTTCTTTCCGTATTCGCAGCATTCCAAATATATACAGTTCACAAATTTAAAAAAAAATATTGATTAGAAAATTTGTAATTTCATCATTGATTGTTTGTTAATTAATACTAATTAAACGGAATATTAATCAAATTGATAGATGCAAAGAATATAAGTTGCGCCAGTTTTGTTTGATTTCCATAGGAGGTCAAAGGAGATAGGAGAAATGGAAACACGTTCAAACATAACCTTAGATTTGCCACAGGAGAATGTCAATCGATTTGCACCAATCACAACACCTTTGGGTGAAGTCTTTGAAACAATAGCACCTCATTGGACGTCTTTCGCGCCTTAAACTCTTCAAAACACCTGACTCATGAAATTAAATTTTTGTTTATCACTTATCAGAACATAAACAATTCTGAAAAGTAATTGATTACTCGTTCTAAACTATTTTTTTAATAATTCAAACAGTTATTATTCATTTATTAATAATTTCAGTGTTATATTTTTTAAATTTTTTATTTATTATTTTAAGGAATGGAAATTTTATTAAGAAAAAAAATACTCTTGGAAATATCCCAAATATTGGAGTGTTAATTATTTAAATCATAAAAATTGTCTTTTCCTGGTGATGAACAATTGTGTAATCGATGGAAGAACAATTGTAATAATAATCATATTTTTTATTCTATTAATAATGACCATTGTTATGATGGCCATAATTCATTTGATAATATAGATGATGGTTGTAATGATAATAGTGATGACAAGCAATCAGTAGTGACATCGCAGAGTGTTGTAAACGAAGCTGCTAATTATTGTTTTTCGTTGGGAAACAAAAGCCACACACACCATGATCACAATTATGTTTGTGAAAGTGATTCTAATTTAAATTCGTTTTATTTTTTAGATCATGCTGAAAATGGAATACTACGTAAAATTGGTATGCAAGTAAAGGATTTAACACCTCGAAAGTCATTAATGTACACAATTCATCGGTCTGTTTTGTCTAAACTTTTAAAATTACGTGTTACTTTAAGTAATGATAAAGATAAATTTCACCATTTAAAATCATTGTTTGAAAAGAATCGTTTTGAATCTATTGAAGAACATTTAAATTGCATTACAAGTGAGCTTATTAAGAGTCAGCTGGGAAATACAAATAAAAAAACTGGAGGACGTAGGTGGTCGCAACAGGATAAAGCATTTGCTATGGATTTCAAGTGGAGCTACGTATTTTTTATGATTTGAGACGTATTTAGTCTGTATTAGACCTCGGATGAGACTCTCCTTGGTTCAGGAATTCAATCGCTAGCTTCATTAATAACTGAAAATTAAAAGACGTTCAAATGCGCTGTACATTATATCTTATGCAATGTATACATAGAAAACGTCAAGATAACTTAAAATATAGAGGTAGGACGTAATTTGACACGAGAAAGAACGATTCCTAACGTTTCGGAGGTATCAAACACAGATATATGATGGAATAAAATTTTGTAATTGTTCTATGTATCTAATCAGATTTCAAGTGGAGCTCTGTATTTTTTACAATTTGAGACGTATATTACTCTGTATTAGACCTAGGATGAGACTCTCCTTCGTTCAGGAATTCAATCGATAGCTTCATTAATAACTGAAAATTAAAAGACGTTCAAATGCGCTGTACATTATATCTTATGCAATGTATACATAGAAAACGTCAACATGACTTAAAATATAGAGGTAGGACGTAATTTGACACGAGAAAGAACGATTCCTAACGTTTCGGATGTATCAAACACAGATATATGATGGAATTAAGATTTTGTAATCGCATCTATGTATCTAATCAGATTTCAAGTGGAGCTCTGCATTTTTCACGATTTGAGACGTATTTACTCTGTATTAGACCTAGGATGAGACTTTCCTTCGTTCAGGAATTCAATCGATAGCTTCATTAATAACTGAAAATTAAACGACGTTCAAATGCGCTGTACATTATATCTTATGCAATGTATACATAGAAAACGTCAAGATAACTTAAAATATAGAGTAGGACGTAATTTGACACGCGAAAGAACGATTCCTAACGTTTCGGAGGTATCGAACACAGATATATGATGGAATAAAGTTTGTGTATCGATCTATGTATCTAATCAGATTTCAAGTGGAGCTCTGTCTTTTTTACGATTTGAGACGTATTTAGTCTGTATTAGACCTAGGATGAGACTTTCTTCGTTCAGGAATTCAATCGATAGCTTCATTAATAACTGAAAATTAAAAGACATTCAAATGCTCTGTACATTATATCTTATGCAATGTATACATAGGAAACGTCAAGATAACTAAAATATAGAGGTAGGACGTAATTTGACACGCGAAAGAACGATTCCTAACGTTTCGGAGGTATCAAACACAGATATATGATGGAATTAAGATTTTGTAATCGTTCTATGTATCTAATCAGATTTCAAGTGAAGCTCTGTATTTTTTACGATTTGAGACGTATTTACTCTGTATTAGACCTAGGATGAGACTTTCCTTCGTTCAGGAATTCAATCGCTAGCTTCATTAATAACTGAAAATTAAAAGACGTTCAAATGCGCTGTACATTATATCTTATGCAATGTATACATAGGAAACGTCAAGATAACTTAAAATATAGAGGTAGGACGTAATTTGACACGCAGAAAGAACGATTCCTAACGTTTCGGAGGTATCAAACACAGATATATGATGGAATGAAATTTTGTAATCGTTCTATGTATCTAATCAAATTTCAAGTGAAGCTCTGTATTTTTTACGATTTGAGACGTATTTACTCTGTATTAGACCTAGGATGAGACTTTCCTTCGTTCAGGAATTCAATCGCTAGCTTCATTAATAACTGAAAATTAAAAGACGTTCAAATGCTCTGTACATTATATCTTATGCAATGTATACATAGAAAACGTAAAGATAACTTAAAATATAGAGGTAGGACGTAATTTGACACGAGAAAGAACGATTCCTAACGTTTCGGAGGTATCAAACACAGATATATGATGGAATTAAATTTTGTAATCGTTCTATGTATCTAATCAGATTTCAAGTGGAGCTCTGTATTTTTTACGATTTGAGACGTATTTAGTCTGTATTAGACCTAGGATGAGACTTTCCTTCGTTCAGGAATTCAATCGCTAGCTTCATTAATAACTGAAAATTAAAAGACGTTCAAATGCTCTGTACATTATATCTTATGCAATGTATACATAGGAAACGTGAAGATAACTCAAAATATAGAGGTAGGACGTAATTTGACACGAGAAAGAACGATTCCTAACGTTTCGGAGGTATCAAACACAGATATATGATGGAATTAAATTTTGTAATCGTTCTATGTATCTAATCAGATTTCAAGTGAAGCTCTGTATTTTTTACGATTTGAGACGTATATTACTCTGTATTAGACCTAGGATGAGACTTTCCTTCGTTCAGGAATTCAATCGCTAGCTTCATTAATAACTGAAAATTAAAAGACGTTCAAATGCTCTGTACATTATATCTTATGCAATGTATACATAGAAAACGTCAAGATAACTCAAAATATAAAGGTAGGACGTAATTTGACACGAGAAAGAACGATTCCAAACGTTTCAGATGTATCAAACACAGATATATGATGGAATAAAGTTTTGTAATTCGTTCTATGTATCTAATCAGATTTCAAGTGGAGCTCTGTATTTTTTACGATTTGAGACGTATTTAGTCTGTATTAGACCTAGGATGAGACTTTCCTTCGTTCAGGAATTCAATCGCTAGCTTCATTAATAACTGAAAATTAAAAGACGTTCAAATGCTCTGTACATTATATCTTATGCAATGTATACATAGGAAACGTCAAGATAACTTAAAATATAGAGGTAGGACGTAATTTGACACGGGAAAGAACGATTCCAAACGTTTCAGATGTATCAAACACAGATATATGATGGAATAAAGTTTTGTGTTCGATCTGTGTATCTAATCAGATTTCAAGTGCAGCTCTGTCTTTTTTACGATTTGAGACGTATTTACTCTGTATTAGACCTAGGATGAGACTTTCCTTCGTTCAGGAATTCAATCGCTATCTTCATTAATAACTGAAAATTAAAAGACGTTCAAATGCGCTGTACATTATATCTTATGCAATGTATACATAGAAAACGTCAAGATAACTTAAAATATAGAGGTAGGACGTAATTTGACACGCGAAAGAACGATTCCTAACGTTTCGGAGGTATCAAACACAGATATATGATGGAATTAAATTTTGTAATCGATCTATGTATCTAATCAGATTTCAAGTGGAGCTCTGTATTTTTTACGATTTGAGACGTATTTAGTCTGTATTAGACCTAGGATGAGACTTTCCTTCGTTCAGGAATTCAATCGCTAGCTTCATTAATAACTGAAAATTAAAAGACGTTCAAATGCGCTGTACATTATATCTTATGCAATGTATACATAGAAAACGTCAAGATAACTTAAAATATAGAGGTAGGACGTAATTTGACACGAGAAAGAACGATTCCTAACGTTTCGGAGGTATCAAACACAGATATATGATGGAATAAAATTTTGTAATTGTTCTATGTATCTAATCAGATTTCAAGTGAAGCTCTGTATTTTTTACGATTTGAGACGTATTTAGTCTGTATTAGACCTAGGATGAGACTTTCCTTCGTTCAGGAATTCAATCGCTAGCTTCATTAATAACTGAAAATTAAAAGACGTTCAAATGCTCTGTACATTATATCTTATGCAATGTATACATAGAAAACGTCAAGATAACTTAAAATATAGAGGTAGGACGTCATTTGACACGGGAAAGAACGATTCCAAACGTTTCAGATGGTATCAAATACAGATATATGATGGAATAAAGTATTGTGTTCGATCTGTGTATCTAATCAGATTTCAAGTGGAGCTTTGTCTTTTTTACGATTTGAGACGTATTTACTCTGTATTAGACCTAGGATGAGACTTTCCTTCGTTCAGGAATTCAATCGCTATCTTCATTAATAACTGAAAATTAAAAGACGTTCAAATGCGCTGTACATTATATCTTATGCAATGTATACATCGGAAACGTCAAGATAACTTAAAATATAGAGGTAGGACGTAATTTGACACGAGAAAGAACGATTCCTAACGTTTCGGATGTATCAAACGCAGATATATGATGGAATTAAGTTTTGTAATCGTTCTATGTATCTAATCAGATTTCAAGTGGAGCTCTGTATTTTTTACGATTTGAGACGTATTTACTCTGTATTAGACCTAGGATGAGACTTTCCTTCATTCAGGAATTCAATCGATAGCTTCATTAATAACTGAAAATTAAACGACGTTCAAATGCGCTGCACATTATATCTTATGCAATGTATACATCAGAAAACGTCAAGATAACTTGAAATTATAGAGGTAGGACGTAATTTGACACGGGAAGAACGATTCCAACGCTTCAGATGTATCAAACACAGATATATGATGGAAATAAGTTTTGTAATCGTTCTGTGTATCTAATCAGATTTCAAGTGAAGCTCTGTCTTTTTTAGGATTTGAGACGTATTTACTCTGTATTAGACCTAGGATGAGACTTTCCTTCGTTCAGGAATTCAGTCGCTAGCTTCATTAATAACTGAAAATTAAAAGACGTTCAAATGCTCTGTACATTATATCTTATGCAATGTATACATAGAAAACGTCAAGATAACTCAAAATATAGGAGGTAGGACGTAATTTGACACGCGAAAGAACGATTCCTAACGTTTCGGAGGTATCAAACACAGATATATGATGGAATAAAATTTTGTAATTGTTCTATGTATCTAATCAGATTTCAAGTGGAGCTCTGTCTTTTATACGATTTGAGACGTATGTACTCCGTATTAGACCTAGGAAGAGACTTTCCTTCGTTCAGGAATTCAATCGCTAGCTTCATTAATAACTGAAAATTAAAAGACGTTCAAATGCGCTGTACATTATATCTTATGCAATGTATACATAGAAAACGTCAAGATAACTTAAAATATAGAGGTAGGACGTAATTTGACACGAGAAAGAACGATTCCTAACGTTTCGGAGGTATCAAACACAGATATATGATGGAATTAAATTTTGTAATCGTTCTATGTATCTAACCAGATTTCAAGTGAAGCTCTGTATTTTTTATGATTTGAGACGTATTTAGTCTGTATTAGACCTAGGATGAGACTTTCCTTCGTTCAGGAATTCAATCGCTAGCTTCATTAATAGCTGAAAATTAAAAGACGTTCAAATGCTCTGTACATTATATCTTATGCAATGTATACATAGGAAACGTGAAGATTACTCTAAATATGGAGGTAGGAAGTAATTTGACACGCGAAAGAACGATTCCTAACGTTTCGGAGGTATCAAACACAGATATATGATGGAATTAAATTTTGTAATCGTTCTATGTAACTAATCATATTTCAAGTGAAGCTCTGTATTTTTTACGATTTGAGACGTATATACTCCGTATTAGACCTAGGATGAGACTTTCCTTCGTTCAGGAATTCAATCGCTAGCTTCATTAATAACTGAAAATTAAAAGACGTTCAAATGCTCTGTACATTATATCTTATGCAATGTATTCATAGAAAACGTCAAGATAACTTAAAATATAGCGGTAGGACGTCATTTGACACGGGAAAGAACGATTCCAAACGTTTCAGATGTATCAAATACAGATATATGATGGAATAAAGTATTGTGTTCGATCTGTGTATCTAATCAGATTTCAAGTGCAGCTCTGTCTTTTTTACGATTTGAGACGTATTTACTCTGTATTAGACCTAGGATGAGACTTTCCTTCGTTCAGGAATTCAATCGCTAGCTTCATTAATAACTGAAAATTAAAAGACGTTCAAAAGCGCTGTACATTATATCTTATGCAATGTATACATCGAAAACGTCAAGATAACTTAAAATATAGAGGTAGGACGTAATTTGACACGCGAAAGAACGATTCCTAACGTTTCGGAGGTATCAAACACAGATATATGATGGAATTAAATTTGGTAATCGTTCTATGTATCTAATCAAATTTCAAGTGAAGCTCTGTATTTTTTAGGATTCGGGACGTATTTACTCTGTATTAGACCTAGGATGAGACTTTCCTTCGTTCAGGAATTCAATCGCTAGCTTCATTAATAGCTGAAAATTAAAAGACGTTCAAATGCTCTGTACATTATATCTTATGCAATGTATACATAGGAAACGTGAAGATTACTCTAAATATGGAGGTAGGAAGTAATTTGACACGCGAAAGAACGATTCCTAACGTTTCGGAGGTATCAAACACAGATATATGATGGAATTAAATTTTGTAATCGTTCTATGTAACTAATCATATTTCAAGTGAAGCTCTGTATTTTTTACGATTTGAGACGTATATACTCCGTATTAGACCTAGGATGAGACTTTCCTTCGTTCAGGAATTCAATCGCTAGCTTCATTAATAACTGAAAATTAAAAGACGTTCAAATGCGCTGTACATTATATCTTATGCAATGTATACATAGAAAACGTCAAGATAACTTAAAATATAGCGGTAGGACGTAATTTGACACGAGAAAGAGTGATTCCTAACGTTTCAGAGGTATCAAACACAGATATATGATGGAATAAAATATTGTAATCGTTCTATGTATCTAATCAGATTTCAAGTGCAGCTCTGTCTTTTTTACGATTTGAGACGTATTTACTCTGTATTAGACCTAGGATGAGACTTTCCTTCGTTCAGGAATTCAATCGCTAGCTTCATTAATAACTGAAAATTAAAAGACGTTCAAATGCTCTGTACATTATATCTTATGCAATGTATACATAGGAAACGTCAAGATTACTTAAAATATAGAGGTAGGACGTAATTTGACACGCGAAAGAACGATTCCTAACGTTTCGGAGGTATCAAACACAGATATATGATGGAATAAAATTTTGTAATCGTTCTATGTATCTAATCAGATTTCAAGTGAAGCTCTGTCTTTTTTACGATTTGAGACGTATTTACTCTGTATTAGACCTAGGATGAGACTTTCCTTCGTTCAGGAATTCAATCGCTAGCTTCATTAATAACTGAAAATTAAAAGACGTTCAAATGCTCTGTACATTATATCTTATGCAATGTATACATAGAAAACGTCAAGATAACTTAAAATATAGAGGTAGGACGTAATTTGACACGCGAAAGAACGATTCCTAACGTTTCGGAGGTATCAAACACAGATATATGATGGAATAAATTTTGTAATCGTTCTATGTATCTAATCATATTTCAAGTGAAGCTCTGTATTTTTTACGATTTGAGACGTATATACTCCGTATTAGACCTAGGATGAGACTTTCCTTCGTTCAGGAATTCAATCGCTAGCTTCATTAATAACTGAAAATTAAAAGACGTTCAAATGCTCTGTACATTATATCTTATGCAATGTATACATCGAAAACGTCAAGATAACTTGAAATATAGAGGTAGGACGTAATTTGACACGAGAAAGAACGATTCCTAACGTTTCGGAGGTATCAAACACAGATATATGATGGAATAAAGTATTGTGTTCGATCTGTGTATCTAATCAGATTTCAAGTGCAGCTTTGTCTTTTTTACGATTTGAGACGTATTTACTCTGTATTAGACCTAGGATGAGACTTTCCTTCGTTCAGGAATTCAATCGCTAGCTTCATTAATAACTGAAAATTAAAAGACGTTCAAATGCGCTGTACATTATATCTTATGCAATGTATACATAGGAAACGTCAAGATAACTTAAAATACAGAGGTAGGACGTAATTTGACACGAGAAAGAACGATTCCTAACGCTTCAGATGTATCAAACGCAGATATATGATGGAATTGAGTTTGGTAATCGTTCTATGTATCTAATCAAATTTCAAGTGAAGCTCTGTCTTTTTTAGGATTCGGGACGTATTTACTCTGTATTAGACCTAGGATGAGACTTTCCTTCGTTCAGGAATTCAATCGCTAGCTTCATTAATAGCTGAAAATTAAAAGACGTTCAAATGCTCTGTACATTATATCTTATGCAATGTATACATAGGAAACGTGAAGATTACTCTAAATATGGAGGTAGGAAGTAATTTGACACGCGAAAGAACGATTCCTAACGTTTCGGAGGTATCAAACACAGATATATGATGGAATTAAATTTTGTAATCGTTCTATGTAACTAATCATATTTCAAGTGAAGCTCTGTATTTTTTACGATTTGAGACGTATATACTCCGTATTAGACCTAGGATGAGACTTTCCTTCGTTCAGGAATTCAATCGCTAGCTTCATTAATAACTGAAAATTAAAAGACGTTCAAATGCGCTGTACATTATATCTTATGCAATGTATACATAGAAAACGTCAACATAACTTAAAATATAGAGGTAGGACGTAATTTGACACGAGAAAGAGTGATTCCTAACGTTTCGGAGGTATAAAACACAGATATATGATGGAATAAAATTTTGTAATAGTTCTATGTATCTAATCAGATTTCAAGTGGAGCTCTGTCTTTTTTACGATTTGAGACGTATTTAGTCTGTATTAGACCTGGGATGAGACTTTTCTTCGTTCAGGAATTCAATCGCTAGCTTCATTAATAACTGAAAATTAAGAGACGTTCAAATGCTCTGTACATTATATCTTATGCAATGTATACATAGGAAACGTAAAGATTACTCAAAATATAGAGGTAGGACGTATTTTGACACGCGAAAGAACGATTCCTAACGTTTCGGAGGTATCAAACACAGATATATGATGGAATTAAATTTTGTAATCGTTCTATGTATCTAACCAGATTTCAAGTGAAGCTCTGTATTTTTTATGATTTGAGACGTATTTAGTCTGTATTAGACCTAGGATGAGACTTTCCTTCGTTCAGGAATTCAATCGCTAGCTTCATTAATAGCTGAAAATTAAAAGACGTTCAAATGCTCTGTACATTATATCTTATGCAATGTATACATAGGAAACGTGAAGATTACTCTAAATATGGAGGTAGGAAGTAATTTGACACGCGAAAGAACGATTCCTAACGTTTCGGAGGTATCAAACACAGATATATGATGGAATTAAATTTTGTAATCGTTCTAAGTAACTAATCATATTTCAAGTGAAGCTCTGTATTTTTTACGATTTGAGACGTATATACTCCGTATTAGACCTAGGATGAGACTTTCCTTCGTTCAGGAATTCAATCGCTAGCTTCATTAATAACTGAAAATTAAAAGACGTTCAAATGCTCTGTACATTATATCTTATGCAATGTATTCATAGAAAACGTCAAGATAACTTAAAATATAGCGGTAGGACGTCATTCGACACGGGAAAGAACGATTCCAAACGTTTCAGATGTATCAAATACAGATATATGATGGAATAAAGTATTGTGTTCGATCTGTGTATCTAATCAGATTTCAAGTGCAGCTTTGTCTTTTTTACGATTTGAGACGTATTTACTCTGTATTAGACCTAGGATGAGACTTTCCTTCGTTCAGGAATTCAATCGCTATCTTCATTAATAACTGAAAATTAAAAGACGTTCAAAAGCGCTGTACATTATATCTTATGCAATGTATACATCGAAAACGTCAAGATAACTTGAAATACAGAGGTAGGACGTAATTTGACACGAGAAAGAACGATTCCTAGCGTTTCGGAGGTATCAAACAACAGATATATGATGGAATAAGGTTTTGTGTTCGATCTGTATATCTAATCAGGTTTCAAGTGGAGCTTAGTCTTTTTTACGATTTGAGACGAAGTTACTCTGTATTACACCTAGGATGGGGCTTCCCTTCGTTTAGGAATTCAATCGATAGCTTCATTAATAACTGAAAATTAAAAGACGTTCAAATGCGCTGTACATTATATCTTATGCAATGTATACATAGGAAACGTCAAGATGACATAAATTATAGAGGCAGGACGTAATTTGACACAAGAGAGAACGATTCCAAACGCTTCAGATGTATCAAACGCAGATATATGATGGAATTGAGTTTGGTAATCGTTCTATGTATCTAATCAAATTTCAAGTGAAGCTCTGTCTTTTTTAGGATTCGGGACGTATTTACTCTGTATTAGACCTAGGATGAGACTTTCCTTCGTTCAGGAATTCAATCGCTAGCTTCATTAATAACTGAAAATTAAAAGTCCTTCAGATGCTCTGTACATTATATCTTATGCAATGTATACATAGAAAACGTCAAGATAATTTAAAATATAGCGGTAGGACGTCATTCGACACGGGAAAGAACGATTCCAAACGTTTCAGATGTATCAAATACAGATATATGATGGAATAAAGTATTGTGTTCGATCCGTGTATCTAATCAGATTTCAAGTGCAGCTTTGTCTTTTTTACGATTTGAGACGTATTTACTCTGTATTAGACCTAGGATGAGACTTTCCTTCATTCAGGAATTCAATCGATAGCTTCATTAATAACTGAAAATTAAAAGAAGTTCAAAAGCGCTGTACATTATATCTTATGCAATCTATACATCGAAAGCGTCAAGATAACTTAAAATATAGAGGTAGGACGTAATTTGACACGAGAAAGAACGATTCCTAACGTTTCGGAGGTATCAAACACCGATATATGATGGAATTAAATCTTCTAATCGTTCTATGTATCTAATCAGATTTCAAGTGGAGCTCTGTATTTTTTACGATTTGAGACGTATTCAGTCTGTATTAGACCTAGGATGAGACTTTCCTTCATTCAGGAATTCAATCGATAGCTTCATTAATAACTGAAAATTAAACGACGTTCAAATGCGCTGCACATTATATCATATGCAATGTATACATCGAAAACGTCAAGATAACTTAAAATATAGAGGTAGGACGTAATTTGACACGCGAAAGAACGATTCCTAACGTTTCGGAGGTATCAAACACAGATATATGATGGAACTAAATTTTGTAATCGTTCTATGTATCTAATCAGATTTCAAGTGGAGCTCTGTATTTTTTACGATTTGAGACGTATTTAGTCTGTATTGGACCAAGGATGAGACTTTCCTTCGTTCAGGAATTCAATCGCTAGCTTCATTAATAACTGAAAATTAAAAGTCGTTCAAATGCGCTGTACATTATATCTTATCCAATGTATACATAGAACACGTCAAGATATACTTAAAATATAGAGGTAGGACGTAATTTGACACGAGATAGAACGATTCCTAACGTTTCGGAGGTATCAAACACAGATATATGATTGAATTAAATTTTGTAATCGTTCTATGTATCTAATCAGATTTCAAGTGGAGCTTTGTCCTTTTCTACGATATGAGACGTAGTTACTCTGTATTAGACCTAGGATGAGACTTTCCTTCGTTAAGGAATTCAATCGCCATCTTCATTAATAACTGAAAATTAAAAGACGTTCAAATGCTCTGTACATTATATCGTATGCAATGTATACATAGGAAACGTGAAGATTACTCAAAATATAGAGGTAGGACGTAATTTGACACGCGAAAGAACGATTCCTAACGTTTCGGATGTATCAAACTCAGATATATGATGGAATTAAATTTTGTAATCGTTCTATGTAACTAATCAGATTTCAAGTAGAGCTCTGTATTTTTTACGATTAGAGACGTATTTACTCTGTATTAGACCTAGGATGAGACTTTCCTTCATTCAGGAATTCAATCGATAGCTTCATTAATAACTGAAAATTAATCGACGTTCAAATGCGCTGCACATTATATCTTATGCAATGTATACATAGAAAACGTCAAGATAACTTGAAATATAGAGGTAGGACTTAATTTGACACGAGATAGAACGATTCCTAGCGTTTCGGATGTATCAAACACAGATATATGATGGAATTAAATTTTGTAATCGTTCTATGTATCCAATCAGATTTCAACTGGAGCTTTGTCTTCTTTACGATTTGAAACGTAGGTACTCTGTATTAGACCTAGGATGAGACTTTCCTTCATTCAGGAATTCAATCGATAGCTTCATTAATTACTGAAAATTAAACGACGTTCAAATGCGCTGCACATTATATCTTATGCAATGTATACATCGAAAACGTCAAGATAACTTAAAATATAGAGGTAGGACGTAATTTGACACGAGAAAGAACGATTCCTAACGTTTCGGAGTTATCAAACACCGATATATGATGGAATTAAATCTTCTAATCGTTCTATGTATCTAATCAGATTTCAAGTGGAGCTCTGTATTTTTTACGATTTGAGACGTATTCAGTCTGTATTAGACCTAGGATGAGACTTTCCTTCATTCAGGAATTCAATCGATAGCTTCATTAATAACTGAAAATTAAACGACGTTCAAATGCGCTGCACATTATATCATATGCAATGTATACATCGAAAACGTCAAGATAACTTAAAATATAGAGGTAGGACGTAATTTGACACGCGAAAGAACGATTCCTAACGTTTCGGAGGTATCAAACACAGATATATGATGGAACTAAATTTTGTAATCGTTCTATGTATCTAATCAGATTTCAAGTGGAGCTCTGTATTTTTTACGATTTGAGACGTATTTAGTCTGTATTGGACCAAGGATGAGACTTTCCTTCGTTCAGGAATTCAATCGCTAGCTTCATTAATAACTGAAAATTAAAAGACGTTCAAATGCGCTGCACATTATATCATATGCAATGTATACATCAAAAACGTCAAGATAACTTAAAATATAGAGGTAGGACGTAATTCGACACGCGAAAGAACGATTCCTAACGTTTCGGATGTATCAAACACAGATATATGATGGAATTAAATTTTGTAATCGTTCTATGTATCTAATCAGATTTCAAGTGGAGCTCTGTATTTTTTACGATTTGAGACGTATTTACTTTGTATTAGACCTAGGATGAGACTTTCCTTCATTCAGGAATTCAATCGATAGCTTCATTAATAACTGAAAATTAAAAGTCGTTCAAATGCGCTGCACATTATATCATATGCAATGTATACATAGGAAACATAAAGATAACTCAAAATATAGAGGTAGGACGTAATTTGACACGCGAAAGAACGATTCCTAACGTTTCGGAGGTATCAACACACAGATATATGATGGAATTAAATTTTGTAATCGTTCTATGTATCTAATCAGATTTCAAGTGGAGCTATGTATTTTTTACGATTTGAGACGTATTTACTCTGTATTAGACCTAGGATGAGACTTTCCTTCGTTCAGGAATTCAATCGATAGCTTCATTAATAACTGAAAATTAAAAGACGTTCAAATGCGCTGTACATTATATCTTATGCAATGTATACATAGAAAACGTCAAGATAACTTAAAATATAGAGGTAGGACGTAATTTGACACGAGAAAGAACGATTCCTAACGTTTCGGAGGTATCAAACACAGATATATGATGGAATTAAATTTTGTAATCGTTCTGTGTATCTAATCAGATTTCAAGTGGAGCTCTGTATTTTTTACGATTTGAGACGTATTCACTCTGTATTGGACCTAGGATGAGACTCTCCTTCATTCAGGAATTCAATCGATAGCTTCATTAATAACTGAAAATTAAACGACGTTCAAATGCGCTGCACATTATATCTTATGCAATGTATACATAGAAACGTCAAGATAACTTAAAATATAGAGGTAGGACGTAATTTGACACGCGAAAGAACGATTCCTAACGTTTCGGAGGTATCAAACACAGATATATGATGGAATTAAATTTTGTAATCGTTCTATGTATCTAATCAGATTTCAAGTGGAGCTCTGTCTTTTTTACGATTTGAGACGTATTTAGTCTGTATTAGACCTAGGATGAGACTTTCCTTCGTTCAGGAATTCAATCGATAGCTTCATTAATAACTGAAAATTCAAAGTCGTTCAAATGCTCTGTACATTATATCTTATGCAATGTATACATAGAAAACGTCAAGATAACTTAAAATATAGAGGTAGGACGTAATTCGACACGGGAAAGAACGATTCCAAACGTTTCAGAGGTATCAAACACAGATATATGATGGAATAAAGTTTTGTGTTCGATCTGTGTATCTAATCAGATTTCAAGTGCAGCTTTGTCTTTTTTACGATTTGAGACGTATTTACTCTGTATTAGACCTAGGATGAGACTTTCCTTCGTTCAGGAATTCAATCGATAGCTTCATTAATAACTGAAAATTAAAAGACGTTCAAATGCTCTGTACATTATATCTTATGCAATGTATACATAGGAAACGTCAAGATAACTTAAAATATAGAGGTAGGACGTAATTTGACACGACGAAAGAACGATTCCTAACGTTTCGGAGGTATCAAACACAGATATATGATGGAATTAAATTTTGTAATCGTTCTATGTATCTAATCAGATTTCAAGTGAAGCTTTGTATTTTTTACGATTTGAGACGTATTTACTCTGTATTAGACCTAGGATGAGACTTTCCTTCGTTCAGGAATTCAATCGCTAGCTTCATTAATAACTGAAAATTAAAAGACGTTCAAATGCGCTGTACATTATATCTTATGCAATGTATACATAGAAAACGTCAAGATAACTTGAAATATAGAGGTAGGACGTCATTTGACACGAGAAAGAGCGATTCCAAACGTTTCAGATGTATCAAACACAGATATATGATGGAATAAAGTTTTGTAATTCGTTCTATGTATCTAATCAGATTTCAAGTGGAGCTCTGTCTTTTTTACGATTTGAGACGTATTTACGTCTGTATTAGACCTAGGATGAGACTTTCCTTCGTTCAGGAATTCAATCGATAGCTTCATTAATAACTGAAAATTAAAAGACGTTCAAATGCGCTGTACATTATATCTTATGCAATGTATACATCGAAAACGTCAAGATAACTTAAAATATAGAGGTAGGACGTAATTTGACACGAGAAAGAACGATTCCTAACGTTTCGGAGGTATCAAACACAGATATATGATGGAATTAAATTTTGTAATCGTTCTATGTATCTAATCAGATTTCAAGTGGAGCTCTGTATTTTTTACGATTTGAGACGTATTTACGTCTGTATTAGACCTAGGATGAGACTTTCCTTCATTCAGGAATTCAATCGATAGCTTCATTAATAACTGAAAATTAAAAGACGTTCAAATGCTCTGTACATTATATCTTATGCAATGTATACATAGAAAACGTCAAGATAACTTAAAATATATAGGTAGGACGTAATTTGACACGCGAAAGAACGATTCCTAACGTTTCGGAGGTATCAAACACAGATATATGATGGAATTAAATTTTGTAATCGTTCTATGTATCTAATCAGATTTCAAGTGAAGCTCTGTATTTTTTACGATTTGAGACGTATTTACTCTGTATTAGACCTAGGATGAGACTTTCCTTCGTTCAGGAATTCAATCGCTAGCTTCATTAATAACTGAAAATTAAAAGACGTTCAAATGCGCTGTACATTATATCTTATGCAATGTATACATAGAAAACGTCAACATAACTTAAAATATAGAGGTAGGACGTAATTTGACACGAGAAAGAACGATTCCTAACGTTTCGGAGGTATCAAACACAGATATATGATGGAATTAAATTTTGTAATCGTTCTATGTATCTAATCAGATTTCAAGTGGAGCTCTGTCTTTTTTACGATTTGAGACGTATTTAGTCTGTATTAGACCTAGGATGAGACTTTCCTTCGTTCAGGAATTCAATCGCTAGCTTCATTAATAACTGAAAATTAAAAGACGTTCAAATGCGCTGTACATTATATCTTATGCAATGTATACATAGAAAACGTCAAGATAACTTAAAATATAGAGGTAGGACGTCATTCGACACGGGAAAGAACGATTCCAAACGTTTCAGATGTATCAAATACAGATATATGATGGAATAAAGTATTGTAGTTCGATCTGTGTATCTAATCAGATTTCAAGTGCAGCTTTGTCTTTTTTACGATTTGAGACGTATTTACTCCGTATTAGACCTAGGATGAGACTTTCCTTCGTTCAGGAATTCAATCGCTAGCTTCATTAATAACTGAAAATTAAAAGACGTTCAAATGCGCTGTACATTATATCTTATGCAATGTATACATAGAAAACGTCAAGATAACTTAAAATATAGAGGTAGGACGTAATTTGACACGAGAAAGAACGATTCCTAACGTTTCGGAGGTATCAAACACAGATATATGATGGAATAAAGTCTTGTAATTGTTCTGTGTATCTAATCAGATTTCAAGTGCAGCTTTGTCTTTTTTACGATTTGAGACGTATTTACGCTGTATTAGACCTAGGATGAGACTTTCCTTCACTCAGGAATTCAATCGATGGCTTCATTAATAACTGAAAATTAAACGACGTTCAAATGCGCTGTACATTATATCTTATGCAATGTATACATCGAAAACGTCAAGATAACTTAAAATATATAGGTGGGACGTAATTTGACACGAGAAAGAACGATTCCTAACGTTTCGGAGGTATCAAACACAGATATATGATGGAATTAAATCTTCTAATCGTTCTATGTATCTAATCTGATTTCAAGTGGAGCTCTGTATTTTTTACGATTTGAGACGTATTTAGTCTGTATTAGACCTAGGATGAGACTTTCCTTCATTCAGGAATTCAATCGATAGCTTCATTAATAACTGAAAATTAAACGACGTTCAAATGCGCTGCACATTATATCATATGCAATGTATACATCAAAAACGTCAAGATAACTTGAAATAAAGAGGTAGGACGTCATTCGACACGGGAAAGAACGATTCCAAACGTTTCAGATGTATCAAACACAGATATATGGTGGAATAAAGTTTTGTGTTCGATCTGTGTATCTAATCAGATTTCAAGTGCAGCTTTGTCTTTTTTACGATTTGAGACGTATTTACCCTGTATTAGACCTAGGATGAGACTTTCCTTCGTTCAGGAATTCAGTCGATAGCTTCATTAATACCTGAAAATTAAAAGAGGTTCATATGCTCTGTACATTATATCTTATGCAATGTATACATAGAAAACGTCAAGATAACTCAAAATATAGGAGTAGGACGTAATTTGACACGCGAAAGAACGATTCCTAACGTTTCGGAGGTATCAAACACAGATATATGATGGAATTAAATTTTGTAATCGTTCTATGTATCTAATCATATTTCAAATGGAGCTCTGTCTTTTATACAATTTTAGACGTATATACTCCGTATTAGACCTAGGAAGAGACTTTCCTTCGTTCAGGAATTCAATCGCTAGCTTCATTAATAACTGAAAATTAAAAGACGTTCAAATGCGCTGTACATTATATCTTATGCAATGTATACATAGGAAACGTGAAGATTACTCTAAATATGGAGGTAGGAAGTAATTTGACACGCGAAAGAACGATTCCTAACGTTTCGGAGGTATCAAACACAGATATATGATGGAATTAAATTTTGTAATCGTTCTATGTATCTAATCATATTTCAAGTGAAGCTCTGTATTTTTCACGATTTGAGGCGTATATACTCCGTATTAGACCTAGGATGAGACTTTCCTTCGTTCAGGAATTCAATCGATGGCTTCATTAATAACTGAAAATTAACAGACGTTCAAAAGCGCTGTACATTATATCTTATGCAATCTATACATCGAAAACGTCAAGATAACTTAAAATATATAGGTGGGACGTAATTTGACACGAGAAAGAACGATTCCTAACGTTTCGGAGGTATCAAACACAGATATATGATGGAATTAAATCTTCTAATCGTTCTATGTATCTAATCTGATTTCAAGTGGAGCTCTGTATTCTTTACGATTTGAGACGTATTCAGTCTGTATTAGACCTAGGATGAGACTTTCCTTCATTCAGGAATTCAATCGATAGCTTCATTAATAACTGAAAATTAAACGACGTTCAAATGCGCTGCACATTATATCATATGCAATGTATACATCAAAAACGTCAAGATAACTTGAAATAAAGAGGTAGGACGTCATTCGACACGGGAAAGAACGATTCCAAACGTTTCAGATGTATCAAACACAGATATATGGTGGAAAAAAGTTTTGTGTTCGATCTGTGTATCTAATCAGATTTCAAGTGCAGCTTTGTCTTTTTTACGATTTGTGACGTATTTACTCTGTATTAGACCTAGGATGAGACTTTCCTTCATTCAGGAATTCAATCGATAGCTTCATTAATAACTGAAAATTAAACGACGTTCAAATGCGCTGCACATTATATCTTATGCAATGTATACATAGAAAACGTCAAGATAACTTAAAATATAGAGGTAGGACCTAATTTGACACGAGATAGAACGATTCCTAACGTTTCGGAGGTATCAAACACAGATATATGATGGAATTAAATCTTCTAATCGTTCCATGTATCTGATCAGATTTCAAGTGGAGCTCTGTATTTTTTACGATTTGAGACGTATTTAGTCTGTATTAGACCTATTATGAGACTTTCCTTCGTTCAGGAATTCAATCGCTAGCTTCATTGATAACTGAAAATTAAAAGTCGTTCAAATGCTCTGTACATTATATCTTATGCAATGTATACATAGAAAACGTCAAGATAACTTAGAATATAGAGGTAGGACTTAATTTGACACGAGATAGAACGATTCCTAACGTTTCGGAGGTATCAAACACAGATATATGATGGAATTAAATCTTCTAATCGTTCTATGTATCTGATCCGATTTCAAGTGGAGCTCTGTATTTTTTACGATTAGAGACGTATTTACTCTGTATTAGACCTAGGATGAGACTTTCCTTCGTTCAGGAATTCAATCGATAGCTTCATTAATAAGTGAAAATTTAACGACGTTCAAATGCGCTGCACATTATATCTTATGCAATGTATACATAGAAAACGTCAAGATAACTTAAAATATAGAGGTAGGACGTCAATTCGACACGAGAAAGAACGATTCCTAACGTTTCAGATGTATCAAACACAGATATATGGTGGAATAAAGTTTTGTGTTCGATCTGTGTATCTAATCAGATTTCAAGTGCAGCTTTGTCTTTTTTACGATTTGAGACGTATTTACTCTGTATTAGACCTAGGATGAGACTTTCCTTCGTTCAGGAATTCAATCGATAGCTTCATTAATAACTGAAAATTAAACGACGTTCAAATGCGCTGCACATTATATCTTATGCAATGTATACATAGAAAACGTCAAGATAACTTAAATTATAGAGGTAGGACTTGATTTGACACGAGATAGAACGATTCCTAACGTTTCGGAGGTATCAAACACAGATATATGATGGAATAAAGTCTTGTAGTTCGATCCGTGTATCTAATCAGATTTCAAGTGGAGCTCTGTATTTTTTACGATTTGAGACGTATTTACTCTGTATTAGACCTAGGATGAGACTTTCCTTCGTTCAGGAATTCAATCGATAGCTTCATTAATAACTGAAAATTAAAAGACGTTCAAATGCGCTGTACATTATATCTTATGCAATGTATACATAGAAAACGTCAAGATAACTTAAAATATAGAGGTGGGACGTAATTTGACACGAGAAAGAACGATTCCTAACGTTTCGGAGGTATCAAACACAGATATATGATGGAATTAAATCTTCTAATCGTTCTATGTATCTAATCTGATTTCAAGTGGAGCTCTGTATTTTTTACGATTTGAGACGTATTCAGCTCTGTATTAGACCTAGGATGAGACTTTCCTTCGTTCAGGAATTCAATCGATAGCTTCATTAATAACTGAAAATTAAACGACGTTCAAATGCGCTGCACATTATATCTTATGCAATGTATACATCAGAAAACGTCAAGATAACTTAAAATATAGAGGTAGGACGTCAATTCGACACGAGAAAGAACGATTCCAAACGTTTCAGAGGTATCAAACACAGATATATGGTGGAATAAAGTTTTGTGTTCGATCTGTGTATCTAATCAGATTTCAAGTGCAGCTTTGTCTTTTTTACGATTTGAGACGTATTTACTCTGTATTAGACCTAGGATGAGACTTTCCTTCGTTCAGGAATTCAATCGATAGCTTCATTAATAACTGAAAATTAAAAGACGTTCAAATGCTCTGTACATTATATCTTATGCAATGTATACATAGAAAACGTCAAGATAACTCAAAATATAGGAGGTAGGACGTAATTTGACACGCAAAAGAACGATTCCTAACGTTTCGGAGGTATCAAACACAGATATATGATGGAATTAAATTTTGTAATCGTTCTATGTATCTAATCATATTTCAAGTGAAGCTCTGTCTTTTTTACGATTTGAGACGTATATACTCCGTATTAGACCTAGGATGAGACTTTCCTTCGTTCAGGAATTCAATCGCTAGCTTCATTAATAACTGAAAATTAAAAGACGTTCAAATGCGCTGTACATTATATCTTATGCAATGTATACATAGAAAACGTCAAGATAACTTAAAATATGGAGGTAGGACGTAATTTGACACGAGAAAGAACGATTCCTAACGTTTCGGAGGTATCAAACACAGATATATGATGGAATTAAATTTTGTAATCGTTCTATGTATCTAATCAGATTTCAAGTGGAGCTCTGTATTTTTCACGATTTGAGACGTATTTAGTCTGTATTAGACCTAGGATGAGACTTTCCTTCGTTCAGGAATTCAATCGATAGCTTCATTAATAACTGAAAATTAAAAGACGTTCAAATGCGCTGTACATTATATCTTATGCAATGTATACATCGAAAACGTCAAGATAACTTGAAATATAGAGGTAGGACGTCATTCGACACGGGAAAGAACGATTCCAAACGTTTCGGAGGTATCAAACACAGATATATGATGGAATAAATTTTGTGTTCGTTCTGTGTATCTAATCTGATTTCAAGTGGAGCTCTGTATTTTTTACGATTTGAGACGTATTTACTCTGTATTAGACCTAGGATGAGACTTTCCTTCATTCAGGAATTCAATCGATAGCTTCATTAATAACTGAAAATTAAAAGACGTTCAAATGCGCTGTACATTATATCTTATGCAATGTATACATCAGAAAACGTCAAGATAACTCAAAATATAGAGGTAGGACGTAATTTGACACGAGATAGAACGATTCCTAACGTTTCGGATGTATCAAACACAGATATATGATGGAATAAAATTTTGTATTGTTCTATGTATCTAATCAGATTTCAAGTGGAGCTCTGTCTTTTTTACGATTTGAGACGTATTTACTCTGTATTAGACCTAGGATGAGACTTTCTTTCGTTCAGGAATTCAATCGCTAGCTTCATTAATAACTGAAAATTAAGAGACGTTCAAATGCGCTGTACATTATATCTTATGCAATGTATACATAGGAAACGTAAAGATTACTCAAAATATAGAGGTAGGACGTAATTTGACACGCGAAAGAACGATTCCTAACGTTTCGGAGGTATCAAACACAGATATATGATGGAATTAAATTTTGTAATCGTTCTATGTATCTAATCAGATTTCAAGTGAAGCTCTGTATTTTTTATGATTTGAGACGTATTTACTCTGTATTAGACCTAGGATGAGACTTTCCTTCGTTCAGGAATTCAATCGATAGCTTCATTAATAGCTGAAAATTAAAAGACGTTCAAATGCTCTGTACATTATATCTTATGCAATGTATACATAGAAAACGTGAAGATTAACTCAAAATATAGAGGTAGGACGTAATTTGACACGCGAAAGAACGATTCCTAACGTTTCGGAGGTATCAAACACAGATATATGATGGAATTAAATTTTGTAATCGTTCTATGTATCTAATCAGATTTCAAGTGAAGCTCTGTATTTTTTACGATTTGAGACGTATTACTCCGTATTAGACCTAGGATGAGACTTTCCTTCGTTCAGGAATTCAATCGCTAGCTTCATTAATAACTGAAAATTAAAAGACGTTCAAATGCGCTGTACATTATATCTTATGCAATGTATACATAGAAAACGTCAAGATAACTTAAATATAGAGGTAGGACGTAATTTGACACGAGAAAGAACGATTCCTAACGTTTCGGAGGTATCAAACACAGATATATGATGGAATTAAATTTTGTAATTGTTCTATGTATCTAATCAGATTTCAAGTGGAGCTCTGTCTTTTTTACGATTTGAGACGTATTTAGTCTGTATTAGACCTAGGATGAGACTTTCCTTCGTTCAGGAATTCAATCGCTAGCTTCATTAATAACTGAAAATTAAAAGTCGTTCAAATGCGCTGTACATTATATCTTATGCAATGTATACATAGAAAACGTCAAGATAACTTGAAATATAGAGGTAGGACGTCATTCGACACGGGAAAGAACGATTCCAAACGTTTCGGATGTATCAAATACAGATATATGATGGAATAAAGTATTGTGTTCGATCCGTGTATCTAATCAGATTTCAAGTGCAGCTTTGTCTTTTTTACGATTTGAGACGTATTTACTCTGTATTAGACCTAGGATGAGACTTTCCTTCATTCAGGAATTCAATCGATGGCTTCATTAATAACTGAAAATTAAAAGACGTTCAAAAGCGCTGTACATTATATCTTATGCAATGTATACATAGAAAACGTCAACATAACTTAAAATATAGAGGTAGGACGTAATTTGACACGAGAAAGAGTGATTCCTAACGTTTCGGAGGTATAAAACACAGATATATGATGGAATTAAATTTTGTAATTGTTCTATGTATCTAATCAGATTTCAAGTGGAGCTCTGTATTTTTTACGATTTGAGACGTATTTGGTCTGTATTAGACCTAGGAAGAGACTTTCCTTCGTTCAGGAATTCAATCGCTAGCTTCATCAATAACTGAAAATTAAAAGACGTTCAAATGCGCTGCACATTATATCATATGCAATGTATACATCAAAAACGTCAAGATAACTTGAAATAAAGAGGTAGGACGTCATTCGACACGGGAAAGAACGATTCCAAACGTTTCAGATGTATCAAACACAGATATATGGTGGAATAAAGTTTTGTGTTCGATCTGTGTATCTAATCAGATTTCAAGTGCAGCTTTGTCTTTTTTACGATTTGAGACGTATTTACCCTGTATTAAACCTAGGATGAGACTTTCCTTCGTTCAGGAATTCAGTCGATAGCTTCATTATTACCTGAAAATTAAAAGAGGTTCATATGCTCTGTACATTATATCTTATGCAATGTATACATAGAAAACGTCAAGATAACTCAAAATATAGGAGGTAGGACGTAATTTGACACGCAGAAAGAACGATTCCTAACGTTTCGGAGGTATCAAACACAGATATATGATGGAATTAAATTTTGTAATCGTTCTATGTATCTAATCATATTTCAAGTGGAGCACTGTCTTTTATACGATTTGAGACGTATATACTCCGTATTAGACCTAGGAAGAGACTTTCCTTCGTTCAGGAATTCAATCGCTAGCTTCATCAATAACTGAAAATTAAAAGACGTTCAAATGCGCTGTACATTATATCTTATGCAATGTATACATAGGAAACGTGAAGATTACTCTAAATATGGAGGTAGGGAGTAATTTGACACGCGAAAGAACGATTCCTAACGTTTCGGAGGTATCAAACACAGATATATGTTGGAATTAAATTTTGTAATCGTTCTATGTATCTAATCATATTTCAAGTGAAGCTCTGTATTTTTCACGATTTGAGGCGTATATACTCCGTATTAGACCTAGGATGAGACTTTCCTTCGTTCAGGAATTCAATCGATGGCTTCATTAATAACTGAAAATTAACAAGACGTTCAAAAGCGCTGTACATTATATCTTATGCAATCTATACATCGAAAACGTCAAGATAACTTAAAATATATAGGTGGGACGTAATTTGACACGAGAAAGAACGATTCCTAACGTTTCGGAGGTATCAAACACAGATATATGATGGAATTAAATCTTCTAATCGTTCTATGTATCTAATCTGATTTCAAGTGGAGCTCTGTATTCTTCACGATTTGAGACGTATTCAGTCTGTATTAGACCTAGGATGAGACTTTCCTTCATTCAGGAATTCAATCGATAGCTTCATTAATAACTGAAAATTAAACGACGTTCAAATGCGCTGCACATTATATCATATGCAATGTATACATCAAAAACGTCAAGATAACTTGAAATAAAGAGGTAGGACGTCATTCGACACGGGAAAGAACGATTCCAAACGTTTCAGATGTATCAAACACAGATATATGGTGGAAAAAAGTTTTGTGTTCGATCTGTGTATCTAATCAGATTTCAAGTGCAGCTTTGTCTTTTTTACGATTTGTGACGTATTTACTCTGTATTAGACCTAGGATGAGACTTTCCTTCATTCAGGAATTCAATCGATAGCTTCATTAATAACTGAAAATTAAACGACGTTCAAATGCGCTGCACATTATATCTTATGCAATGTATACATAGAAAACGTCAAGATAACCTAAAATATAGAGGTAGGACCTGATTTGACACGAGAAAGAACGATTCCTAACGTTTCGGAGGTATCAAACACAGATATATGATGGAATTAAATCTTCTAATCGTTCTATGTATCTGATCAGATTTCAAGTGGAGCTCTGTATTTTTTACGATTTGAGACGTATTTAGTCTGTATTAGACCTATTATGAGACTTTCCTTCGTTCAGGAATTCAATCGCTAGCTTCATTGATAACTGAAAATTAAAAGTCGTTCAAATGCTCTGTACATTATATCTTATGCAATGTATACATAGAAAACGTCAAGATAACTTAGAATATAGAGGTAGGACTTAATTTGACACGAGATACAACGATTCCTAACGTTTCGGAGGTATCAAACACAGATATATGATGGAATTAAATCTTCTAATCGTTCTATGTATCTGATCCGATTTCAAGTGGAGCTCTGTATTTTTTACGATTAGAGACGTATTTACTTTGTATTAGACCTAGGATGAGACTTTCCTTCGTTCAAGAATTCAATCGATAGCTTCATTAATAAGTGAAAATTTAACGACTTTCCAATGCGCTGCACATTATATCTTATGCAATGTATACATAGAAAACGTCAAGATAACTTAAAATATAGAGGTAGGACTTAATTTGACACGAGATAGAACGATTCCTAACGTTTCAGATATATCAAACACAGATATATGGTGGAATAAAGTTTTGTCTTCGATCTGTGTATCTAATCAGATTTCGAGTGCAGCTTTGTCTTTTTTACGATTTGAGACGTATTTACTCTGTATTAGAACTATTATGAGACTTTCTTTCGTTCAGGAATTCAATCGATAGCTTCATTAATAACTGAAAATTAAACGACGTTCAAATGCGCTGCACATTATATCTTATGCAATGTATACATAGAAAACGTCAAGATAACTTAAATTATAGAGGTAGGACTTGATTTGACACGAGATAGAACGATTCCTAACGTTTCGGAGGAATCAAACACAGATATATAATGGAATTAAATCTTCTAATCGTTCTATGTAAATAATCAGATTTCAAGTGGAGCTCGTATTTCTCACGATTAGAGACGTATTTACTCTGTATTAGACCTAGGATGAGACTTTCCTTCGTTCAAGAATTCAATCGATAGCTTCATTAATAAGCGAAAATTTAACGAAGTTCAAATGCGCTGCACATTATATCTTATGCAATGTATACATAGAAAACGTCAAGATAACTTAAAATATGGCGGTAGGACGTCATTCGACACGGAAAAGAACGATTCCAAACGTTTCAGATGTATCAAATACAGATATATGATGGAATAAAGTATTGTGTTCGATCTGTGTATCTAATCAGATTTCAAGTGCAGCTTTGTCTTTTTCACGATTTGAGACGTATTTACTCTGTATTAGACCTAGGATAAGATTTTCCTTCGTTCACGAATTCAATCGATATCTTCATTAATAACTGAAAATTCAAAGTCGTTCAAATGCTCTGTACATTATTTCTTATGCAATGTATACATAGAAAACGTCAAGATAACTTAAAATATAGAGGTAGGACCTAATTTGACACGAGAAACAACAATTCCAAACGTTTCAGAGGGATCAAACGCAGATATATGATGAAATAAAGTTTTGTGTACGATCTGTGTATCTAATCAAATTTCAAGTGGAGCTTTGTCTTTCTTACGATTTGAGACATAGTTACTCTGTATTAGACCTAGGATGAGACTTTCCTTCGTTTAGGAGTTCAATCGATAGCTTCATTAATAGCTGAAAATTAAAAGACGTTCAAATGCTCTGTACATTATATCTTATGCAATGTATACATAGGAAACGTAAGGATTACTCTAAATATGGAGGTAGGAAGTAATTTGACACGCGAAAGAACGATTCCTAACGTCTCGGAGGTATCAAACACAGATATATGATGGAATTAAATTTTGTAATCGTTCTATGTATCCAATCATATTTCAAGTGAAGCTCTGTATTTTTTACGATTTGAGACGTATATACTCCGTATTAGACCTAGGATGAGACTTTCCTTCGTTCAGGAATTCAATCGCTAGCTTCATTAATAACTGAAAATTAAAAGACGTTCAAATGCGCTGTACATTATATCTTATGCAATGTATACATAGAAAACGTCAACATAACTTAAAATATATAGGTAGGACGTAATTTGACACGAGAAAGAGTGATTCCTAACGTTTCGGAGGTATAAAACACAGATATATGATGGAATAAAATTTTGTAATTGTTCTATGTATCTAATCAGATTTCAAGTGGAGCTCTGTCTTTTTTACGATTTGAGACGTATTTAGTCTGTATTAGACCTGGGATGAGACTTTCCTTCGTTCAGGAATTCAATCGCTAGCTTCATTAATAACTGAAAATTAAAAGTCGTTCAAATGCTCTGTACATTATATCTTATGCAATGTATACATAGAAAACGTCAAGATTACTTGAAATAAAGAGGCAGGACGTCATTCGACACGGGAAAGAACGATTCCAAACGTTTCAGATGTATCAAATACAGATATATGATGGAATAAATTATTGTGTTCGATCCGTGTATCTAATCAGATTTCAAGTGCAGCTTTGTCTTTTTTACGATTTGAGACGTATTTACTCTGTATTAGACCTGAGATGAGACTTTCCTTCATTCAGGAATTCAATCGATGGCTTCATTAATAACTGAAAATTAAAAGACGTTCAAAAGCGCTGTACATTATATCTTATGCAATGTATACATCGAAAACGTCAAGATAACTTAAAATATATATGTAGGACGTAATTTGACACGAGATAGAACGATTCCTAACGTTTCGGAGGTATAAAACACAGATATATGATGGAATAAAATTTTGTAATTGTTCTATGTATCTAATCAGATTTCAAGTGGAGCTCTGTCTTTTTTACGATTTGAGACGTATTTAGTCTGTATTAGACCTGGGATGAGACTTTCTTTCGTTCAGGAATTCAATCGCTAGCTTCATTAATAACTGAAAATTAAGAGACGTTCAAATGCTCTGTACATTATATCTTATGCAATGTATACATAGGAAACGTAAAGATTACTCAAAATATAAGAGGTAGGACGTACTTTGACACGCGAAAGAACGATTCCTAACGTTTCGGAGGTATCAAACACAGATATATGATGGAATTAAATTTTGTAATCGTTCTATGTATCTAACCAGATTTCAAGTGAAGCTCTGTATTTTTTATGATTTGAGACGTATTTAGTCTGTATTAGACCTAGGATGAGACTTTCCTTCGTTCAGGAATTCAATCGCTAGCTTCATTAATAGCTGAAAATTAAAAGACGTTCAAATGCTCTGTACATTATATCTTATGCAATGTATACATAGAAAACGTGAAGATTAATCTAAATATGGAGGTAGGACGTAATTTGACACGCGAAAGAACGATTCCTAACGTTTCGGAGGTATCAAACACAGATATATGATGGAATTAAATTTTGTAATCGTTCTATGTATCTAATCAGATTTCAAGTGAAGCTCTGTATTTTTTACGATTTGAGACGTATATACTCCGTATTAGACCTAGGATGAGACTTTCCTTCGTTCAGGAATTCAATCGCTAGCTTCATTAATAACTGAAAATTAAAAGACGTTCAAATGCGCTGTACATTATATCTTATGCAATGTATACATAGAAAACGTCAACATAACTTAAAATATAGAGGTAGGACGTAATTTGACACGAGAAAGAGCGATTCCTAACGTTTCGGAGGTATAAAACACAGATATATGATGGAATAAAATTTTGTAATTGTTCTATGTATCTAATCAGATTTCAAGTGGAGCTCTGTCTTTTTTACGATTTGAGACGTATTTGGTCTGTATTAGACCTGGGATGAGACTTTCCTTCGTTCAGGAATTCAATCGCTAGCTTCATTAATAACTGAAAATTAAAAGTCGTTCAAATGCTCTGTACATTATATCTTATGCAATGTATACATAGAAAACGTCAAGATAACTTGAAATAAAGAGGCAGGACGTCATTCGACACGGAAAAGAACGATTCCAAACGTTTCAGATGTATCAAATACAGATATATGATGGAATAAAGTATTGTGTTCGATCCGTGTATCTAATCAGATTTCAAGTGCAGCTTTGTCTTTTTTACGATTTGAAACGTATTTACTCTGTATTAGACCTAGGATGAGACTTTCCTTCATTCAGGAATTCAATCGATGGCTTCATTAATAACTGAAAATTAAAAGACGTTCAAAAGCGCTGTACATTATATCTTATGCAATGTATACATAGAAAACGTCAAGATAACTTAAAATATAGAGGTAGGACGTAATTTGACACGAGAAAGAGCGATTCCTAACGTTTCGGAGGTATAAAACACAGATATATGATGGAATAAAATTTTGTAATTGTTCTATGTATCTAATCAGATTTCAAGTGGAGCTCTGTCTTTTTTACGATTTGAGACGTATTTAGTCTGTATTAGACCTAGGATGAGACTTTCCTTCGTTCAGGAATTCAATCGCTAGCTTCATTAATAACTGAAAATTAAAAGACGTTCAAATGCGCTGTACATTATATCTTATGCAATGTATACATAGAAAACGTCAACATAACTTAAAATATAGAGGTAGGACGTAATTTGACACGAGAAAGAATGATTCCTAACGTTTCGGAGGTATCAAACACAGATATATGATGGAATAAAATTTTGTAATTGTTCTATGTATCTAATCAGATTTCAAGTGGAGCTCTGTCTTTTTTACGATTTGAGACGTATTTAGTCTGTATTAGACCTAGGATGAGACTTTCCTTCGTTCAGGAATTCAATCGCTAGCTTCATTAATAACCGAAAATTAAAAGTCGTTCAAATGCTCTGTACATTATATCTTATGCAATGTATACATAGAAAACGTCAAGATAACTTGAAATATAAGAGGCAGGACGTCATTCGACACGGAAAAGAACGATTCCAAACGTTTCAGATGCATCAAATACAGATATATGATGGAATAAAGTATTGTGTTCGATCCGTGTATCTAATCAGATTTCAAGTGGAGCTCTGTCTTTTTTACGATTTGAGACGTATTTACTCTGTATTAGACCTAGGATGAGACTTTCCTTCGTTCAGGAATTCAATCGCTAGCTTCATTAATAACTGAAAATTAAAAGACGTTCAAATGCTCTGTACATTATATCTTATGCAATGTATACATAGAAAACGTCAAGATAACTTAAAATATAGAGGTAGGACGTAAGTTGACACGAGAAAGAACGATTCCTAACGTTTCGGAGGTATCAAACACAGATATATGATGGAATTAAATTTTGTAATCGTTCTATGTATCTAATCAGATTTCAAGTGAAGCTCTGTATTTTTTACGATTTGAGACGTATATACTCCGTATTAGACCTAGGATGAGACTTTCCTTCGTTCAGGAATTCAATCGCTAGCTTCATTAATAACTGAAAATTAAAAGACGTTCAAATGCGCTGTACATTATATCTTATGCAATGTATACATAGAAAACGTCAAGATAACTTAAAATATAGAGGTAGGACGTAAGTTGACACGAGAAAGAACGATTCCTAACGTTTCGGAGGTATCAAACACAGATATATGATGGAATTAAATTTTGTAATCGTTCTATGTATCTAACCAGATTTCAAGTGAAGCTCTGTATTTTTTACGATTTGAGACGTATTTAGTCTGTATTAGACCTAGGATGAGACTTTCCTTCGTTCAGGAATTCAATCGCTAGCTTCATTAATAACTGAAAATTAAAAGACGTTCAAATGCGCTGTACATTATATCTTATGCAATGTATACATAGAAAACGTCAAGATAACTTGAAATACAGAGGTAGGACGTAATTTGACACGAGAAAGAACGATTCCTAACGTTTCGGAGGTATCAAACAACAGATATATGATGGAATTAAAGTTTTGTGTTCGATCTGTGTATCTAATCAGATTTCAAGTGGAGCTCTGTCTTTTTTACGATTTGAGACGTATTTACTCTGTATTAGACCTAGGATGAGACTTTCCTTCGTTCAGGAATTCAATCGATAGCTTCATTAATAACTGAAAATTAAAAGACGTTCAAATGCGCTGTACATTATATCTTATGCAATGTATACATAGAAAACGTCAAGATGACTTAAAATATAGAGGCAGGACGTAATTTGACACGAGAAAGAACGATTCCTAACGTTTCGGAGGTATCAAACACAGATATATGATGGAATTAAATTTTGTAATCGTTCTATGTATCTAATCAGATTTCAAGTGAAGCTCTGTATTTTTTACGATTTGAGACGTATTTAGCTCTGTATTAGACCTAGGATGAGACTTTCCTTCGTTCAGGAATTCAATCGCTAGCTTCATTAATAACTGAAAATTAAAAGACGTTCAAATGCGCTGTACATTATATCTTATGCAATGTATACATAGGAAACGTGAAGATTACTCTAAATATGGAGGTAGGACGTAATTTGACACGCGAAAGAACGATTCCTAACGTTTCGGAGGTATCAAACACAGATATATGATGGAATTAAATTTTGTAATCGTTCTATGTATCTAATCAGATTTCAAGTGGAGCTCTGTATTTTTTACGATTTGAGACGTATTTACTCTGTATTAGACCTAGGATGAGACTTTCCTTCGTTCAGGAATTCAATCGCTAGCTTCATTAATAACTGAAAATTAAAAGACGTTCAAATGCGCTGTACATTATATCTTATGCAATGTATACATAGAAAACGTCAAGATAACTTAAAATATAGAGGTAGGACGTAATTTGACACGAGAAAGAACGATTCCTAACGTTTCGGAGGTATCAAACACAGATATATGATGGAATAAAATTTTGTAATCGTTCTATGTATCTAATCAGATTTCAAGTGAAGCTCTGTATTTTTTATGATTTGAGACGTATTTAGTCTGTATTAGACCTAGGATGAGACTTTCCTTCGTTCAGGAATTCAATCGCTAGCTTCATTAATAACTGAAAATTAAAAGTCATTCAACTGCTCTGTACATTATATCTGATGCAATGTATACATAGATAACGTCACGATAACTTGAAATAAAGAGGCAGGACGTCATTCGACACGGAAAAGAACGATTCCAAACGTTTCAGATGTATCAAATACAGATATATGATGGAATAAATTATTGTGTTCGATCCGTGTATCTAATCAGATTTCAAGTGCAGCTTTGTCTTTTTTACGATTTGAGACGTATTTACTCTGTATTAGACCTAGGATGAGACTTTCCTTCGTTCAGGAATTCAATCGCTAGCTTCATTAATAACTGAAAATTAAAAGTCATTCAACTGCTCTGTACATTATATCTTATGCAATGTATACATAGAAAACGTCGACGATAACTTGAAATAAAGAGGCAGGACGTCATTGACACGGAAAAGAACGATTCCAAACGTTTCAGATGTATCAAATACAGATATATGATGGAATAAAGTATTGTGTTCGATCTGTGTATCTAATCAGATTTCAAGTGCAGCT
>JAPTHL010000078.1:0-5000 GCA_028455855.1 Meloe dianella
TTTATAAAATCACACTGTTTTGTTGAATATTATAGAAAATATTCGATTTTCAAGTTCCCTTTTTATAAAATATGGAACTTCAGAATCGTATGTTTTGAACTTCCATTTTCACCAAAATGGAACTTGAGAATCGTATGTTTTGAACTTCCATCTTTACTAAATATGGAACTTGAGAATTGTATGTTTTGAACTTCCATTTTTACTAAATATGGAACTTCAGAATTGTATGTTTTGAACTTCCATTTTTACTAAATATGGAACTTCAGAATCGTATGTTTTGAACTTCCATTTTCACCAAAATGGAACTTCAGAATTGTATGTTTTGAACTTCCCTTTTTGCTAAAATGGAACATCAAAACATCAATAATTTTAACATTATTTCTAGGGGTTTATTTATAACATATTTCAAGATTTCTCACTATTATTGTGTGTATATAGACCCTATTATTGAGATGTGGATTTATTTATAAAATCACACTGTTTTGTTGAATATTATAGAAAATATTCGATTTTCAAGTTTCCTTTTTATAAAATATGGAACTTCAGAATCGTATGTTTTGAACTTCCATCTTTACTAAATATGGAACTTGAGAATCGTATGTTTTGAACTTCCATCTTTACTAAATATGGAACTTGAGAATTGTATGTTTTGAACTTCCATTTTTACTAAATATGGAACTTCAGAATTGTATGTTTTGAACTTCCATTTTCACCAAATATGGAACTTCAGAATCGTATGTTTTGAACTTCCATTTTCACCAAAATGGAACTTCAGAATTGTATGTTTTGAACTTCCATTTTTACTAAATATGGAACTTCAGAATCGTATGTTTTGAACTTCCATTTTCACCAAAATGGAACTTCAGAATTGTATGTTTTGAACTTCCCTTTTTGCTAAAATGGAACATCAAAACATCAATAATTTTAACATTATTTCTAGGGGTTTATTTATAACATATTTCAAGATTTCTCACTATTATTGTGTGTATATAGACCCTATTATTGAGATGTGGATTTATTTATAAAATCACACTGTTTTGTTGAATATTATAGAAAATATTCCATTTTCAAGTTCCCTTTTTATAAAATATGGAACTTCAGAATCGTATGTTTTGAACTTCCATCTTTACTAAATATGGAACTTGAGAATCGTATGTTTTGAACTTCCATCTTTACTAAATATGGAACTTGAGAATTGTATGTTTTGAACTTCCATTTTTACTAAATATGGAACTTCAGAATTGTATGTTTTGAACTTCCATTTTTACTAAATATGGAACTTCAGAATCGTATGTTTTGAACTTCCATTTTCACCAAAATGGAACTTCAGAATTGTATGTTTTGAACTTCCATTTTTACCTAAACATAACATTATTTCTAGGGGATTATTTTTAAGAATTTTCAGGACATTTTATAATGATTATTATTATTATTGAAGATAATAATTGAAAATAGATGTGTGTTTATATATGCATATTATATATATATATATATATATATATATATATTGTATATAGATACAGTTATATCCTTATATATATATATATATATGTATACATATATATATCTAAATATCAATATCCATATATAACTATATATTTAGTTATATATACATAAATTTATATAAATAGTTATATATATATATATATATATATACATATATATTTATAAATACGTAGACGGCAACGTTGTATACATTCTGGCAACATCGTCACCAATTTAGGCGTGACGTGCATAAGCTGTCCGCCATCATTATTCATTGACATTTTACACAGCGTGGACGTTGTTGTTTTGTTTTGTTTTGTTTTTGTTTAATTGTGATGTCGTATAATTATTAATATGAGTATTTTTTTAGCTTTATTATTGGTTTCTGAATACATCAATGGACTACATCTCATGGAAAAACATAGCCTTCAAACATAATTTTAAACAAAGATAAACATGGAATTAGACGATTAGCATGTATAATTATATCCTTTTTATTAAATATGGTCTATAAATACTAGTCATTGTGCCTAATAAAGACAGATAGATTTAATAATGTCCCTATGGAAAGTTTCCGAGATTCAGACAATGTCATTGTTATAATTCTCAGAAGGTTTATTCTCCATTCATTTGCCGAAATTTCCCGGTAGATAACGCCCACCCTACGAGCAATTATGTATAGATTTCTTTCTTTTTTACATCCAGTGCTGACATGACTGAACTATTTGGTGATAGATGTCGCAATAATACAAACTCTGTACCCATTGTTTATTTCTTAAATTGACCCTATATTTTATAAAATATAATAGGTAATATTCACGTGTGAGTCACAGCATTTATTTAAACATAATAATATATATATATATATATATATATTTACGCATATATATATATATATATATATATATATATATCCGTAAATGACAACTATGTATACATTCTGGCAACGACGGCAACAATTTAGGTGTGGCGTGCATGAGCGGTCAACCGTCAGTACTCATCTACAAGCCACACAGTGTGCACGTTATGGTTTTGTAATGTTTTGTTTTGTTTGGATATGAACGTGCTGGCCGATAATTATGAGAATGAGTCTTATTTCAGCTTTATTATTTTTCTATGTATACTTGAATGTGTTAACTGTATCGATGGATGGAATAATTTCTATTGCCGGTTTGTCTGATAAATGCAGATAGATAATATTTGTATCTACCAAGAGGTTTCTGACAAAAATATCCAGATATCTTTCCCAATCATTGATAGGGTTTGAATTGGTCAACTACATGAGCATTAAATACACAGGAATTTCTCCCTTATATTTCTGAACAACATCTCTCTGAACTTCTATAAGTAAAACATATGGAACTTCTGAACAACATCTCTCTGAACTTCTATAAGTAAAACATATGGAACTTCTGAACAACATCTCGCTGAACTTCTAGTAAGTAAAACATATGGAACTTCTGAGAACGTCTCCTGAACTTCTAGTAAAACATATGGAACTTCTGAAAACATCTCTGAACTTCTATAAGTAAAACATATGGAACTTCTGAAAACGTCTCTGAACTTCTATAAGTAAAACATATGGAACTTCTGAACAACGTCTCTCTGAACTTCTATAAGTAAAACATATGGAACTTCTGAACAACATCTCTGAACTTCTATAAGTAAAACATATGGAACTTCTGAACAACGTCTCTCTGAACTTCTGATAAGTAAAACATATGGAACTTCTGAGAATGTCTCTCTGAACTTCTATAAGTAAAACATATGGAACTTCTGAACAACATCTCTCTGAACTTCTATAAGTAAAACATATGGAACTTCTGAACAACATCTCGCTGAACTTCTATAAGTAAAACATATGGAACTTCTGAACAACATCTCTCTGAACTTCTATAAGTAAAACATATGGAACTTCTGAACAACGTCTCTCTGAACTTCTATAAGTAAAACATATGGAACTTCTGAGCAACGTCTCTCTGAACTTCTATAAGTAAAACATATGGAACTTCTGAGCAACATCTCTCTGAACTTCTATAAAGTAAAACATATGGAACTTCTGAACAACATCTCTCTGAACTTCTATAAGTAAAACATATGGAACTTCTGAACAACATCTCTGAACTTCTAAGAAAACATATGGAACTTCTGAGCAACATCTCTCTGAACTTCTATAAGAAACATATGGAACTTCTGAACAACATCTCTCTGAACTTCTATAAGTAAAACATATGGAACTTCTGAACAACATCTCTCTGAAACTTCTATAAGTAAAACATATGGAACTTCTGAAAATCTCTCTGAACTTCTATAAGTAAAACATATGGAACTTCTGAACAACATCTTCGTCTCTGAACTTCTATAAGTAAAACATATGGAACTTCTGAAGAACGTCTCTCTGAACTTCTATAAGTAAAACATATGGAACTTCTGAGAATCGTCTCTCTGAACTTCGATATAAGTAAAACATATGGAACTTCTGAACAACATCTCTCTGAACTTCTATAAGTAAAACATATGGAACTTCTGAACAACATCTCTCTGAACTTCTATAAGTAAAACATATGGAACTTCTGAACAACGTCTCTCTGAACTTCTATAAGTAAAACATATGGAACTTCTGAACAACATCTCTCTGAACTTCTATAAGTAAAACATATGGAACTTCTGAACAACATCTCTCTGAACTTCTATAAGTAAAACATATGGAACTTCTGAACAACGTCTCTCTGAACTTCTATAAGTAAAACATATGGAACTTCTGAACAACGTCTCTCTGAACTTCTATAAGTAAAACATATGGAACTTCTGAACAACGTCTCTCTGAACTTCTATAAGTAAAACATATGGAACTTCTGAACAACATCTCTCTGAACTTCTATAAGTAAAACATATGGAACTTCTGAACAACATCTCTCTGAACTTCTATAAGTAAAACATATGGAACTTCTGAACAACATCTCTCTGAACTTCTATGAGTAAAACATATGGAACTTCTGAACAACATCTCTCTGAACTTCTATAAGTAAAACATATGGAACTTCTGAACAATGTCTCTCTGAACTTCTGACATGAAGCTAAAAACATATGGAAACTCTCTTGAACGAACATCTCTCTGAACTTCTATAAGTAAAACATATGGAACTTCTGAACAACATCTCTCTGAACTTCTATAAGTAAAACATATGGAACTTCTGAACAACGTCTCTCTGAACTTCTATAAGTAAAACATATGGAACTTCTGAACAACGTCTCTCTGAACTTCCATAAGTGGAACGTATGACAAATGAAAAAACAGACAGAGGGTCGATAAGCAATGCAAATGCAACGTCCGCATTCAGTAGGTGGAAATGTGAACGAAAAAGCCGACAATTTCATCGTCAAGTATTCCACCATTGCAATCTAGAAACTTCTGAGCGTCAAGACGGTCGAAAACTGCAGAAAAGTGAACAACAATCCCAGAAATATCGGGAATTGTGAGATCTTAGACTTCCAAAAAAGATCATCACTTTTGC
>JAPTHL010000078.1:10000-14594 GCA_028455855.1 Meloe dianella
GGCACTTTTGTGCGGTAGCAGCAAATACCCAGCCCCCCAAGACGCAAAGGAGCGTAAAGGAAAGAATTAGATGACTGTTTTGGGAGGTGGATAGTTCTCTTAATGGCGTTCCTCACAAGTTTATCAAAATTTGTCAAGTCTTTGATGGTTACTGATGGGTTCTGTAGCGGGTATAGGTAACGAGGAAGCACATAGGTGGCAATAATGTTTAATTTCTGAAATGGTTTTAGAGGAGCTGATGTTACCAAACCAAGTTCTTTCTTGAGAGATTCACCATCTGGTCGTTTAATCCCCATGTATGTGAATTGGAAACCGAGGTATTTGAACTGGTCCAAGACACCAATTGCAGGAATCAATCCACCATTGGCATAAATTGTGGAATTTGATGCTATGTAGAGCTTCTTTCTGGCTGGCAACAGTTTTGCTGTGAGGCTTGTACACTTCCCAGAGTTGATGGACATCTGTCTCTTTACCAAGAAACGTTCGCATAAGCGAACCATTTTCTGCGCATCTGTCGGCGATGAAGAAAACAGCACCAAGTCATCCGCGTAGGCAAGAGCAGTTAGTTTACTACCATCAATCATGACACCGTAAGGTGAGTGTTCAAGTTTTTGGATTAGCTCGTCCACAATTAAATTAAACAGAAAGGGTGATAATGGATCGCCCTGTTTGACGCCGCGACAAAGGTCTATATTATTAGTGGAATTCTTACCACAAGAAATCACAGTTGATGAGGCATTATATCCATTCATTATGAAATTGATTATTTTTTCTTCGATATTGAAGCGTCGCAGGGCCCGGTATAAGCTGTTGTGTGATACTGAATCGAAAGCTCTGCGTAGATCGAGAGTGACCACAGAATGTGGAATCAGGCCCTGCCGCAAATTCTTTATTGCCCATTGAAGGATCATGGTGTTGGCCATAGTCCCATCAACTGACATAAAGCCTCTCTGATTTTTATGATAAGGCAGGTGTTTGAATCTGGAACACAAGATCTTATGCATTATTCGTAGTAGAACGGAGGTTACGGTTATAGGACGCCAGCCATTCACATCACCAAGATTTTCCCATTTTTAGGTATCAGTGTAGTTCTACATTTTTTTAACGAGCTTGGAATATAGGTGGTAAATAACATGGAATTGAAAAAGACAGATAGGTGTAATAATGGGATTTTCTTGACTGAGGATAGTGTAACTCCATCAGGACCAGAAGTGTCTGCAGATCGCTTAGAGAGAATCAATTTAATATCTTCGACGGTTATTGGCTTATAAATTTTGATGTTATGAACTTTTTTGTCGGTAATCGCTTCATCATCATTAAGCGACTCAGAGCTGAATATTGATTTGTAGACCTCCTCTACAGTCTTGATGTTTACATGGTTATTTGTTGGTCGACCAAGGCTATCTGAAAGTATATGTGATGCCAGGGACGATCTATTTGTTTTGTACAGCTGCTGAGCCCTCTTAAACATTTCCGCACGACATGTTGACCTGTCGTAGCTTTTGTTGATTCCTTTATTATAAGATCTGTCAGCTCTGTGCTGTTTATTATTTATCGCTTTGCGTGGACACCTATTATAGATCTTCTCCAACAGTCGGTCGATAGCTGTATGGGACGCATGGTTATTCTGAACAATCACACTAATAAGTTCTACAATTGTTGGGTCAAGCAAAGGATTGTTTGAGAGCTGGATCAGATAGGCTAGGACGGGATCGTGATTGAGCTTGATGTTATCATTGATTAGACACTGGTCTACCCTGCGTGATGGTGAACTTCGAGTTTGACGAAACTGCAGATGACGAGTTAGAGAAGGAGAGTGATCCAGCATTATTGACAACGACCATCGGTGTAAGTGGAACGGGCACACCACCAGCTAGTGTCGGTGATTGAACTATTTGAGGTTCTGTATGTGGTGTCGCTTTGTCCATAACTTCATGATGGACGACGTCTCTCAAGCTGAGGGTGGAGACCAACGAAGATGAGTTCAGTTCCGCTACAGCACAATTGACGTCGCTATTAGGGATCACATTGTTAGATTTTGACTGTGTGTCATGACTAAGCATTCGTAAACTGGATCGAAGTTCGCTCAATAAGCTCTGTTGTTGCAACTCATTTCTTCTCATCATTCTTGTCTCGCAGAGTGGTATTTCCAATTCGTAGCATTGGTCAGATTGTCGATCCGCGCACTCACCATGATCGTCATCAGTATGAGTGATCGATGTTTGTGAGGGCGTTATCATCGGTGGTTGGTGAGACTCTGGAGTCTTAGGTGTAACAGGCTCAGTAATAGCAGCACTCTCATAGTCAGCTCTAGTCTGACAAAGTATTGATTGATATCTCTTTGTTTTTCTATAATTACGAATTTGGTCGGGCGTTCTATCATCAAAAATCGTTGACAGGTACTTATTAATATGTAGACCTTCAAAGCCTATCTCTTCTTGCGCCATGTGTAATATTTCAAGCGTCGACCAACCTCTGTTTTGACGATTGTCGCTGTCTTCCACGGATTGATTGTACTCAAGGGGATGAGACTTACGTTGGTGCTGTCTAAGGCCAGCATAGCTGTTAAACGGTCGGTTGCATAAATTGCATTGATTGCTGATATCCCCTCTCACAGCAGAGCAATAGTAACGCTCATGCTGTTGCAATGATTCGCGTGAGTCGTATTGTCCTCCGCACCTGCAAATAAATTTCTGCGCCTCCATGACAAAATATAATAATTGACGACGAAAGACCTAGAGGTTAACACTCAGGGTCGTAAGCTCATTATAGGTAAAGAATTCGTCATCTGTAACACCAAACAAGTGGTAAAATTGTAAAACATATATGTTAACATACAAAGGTGAATAAAAAAAAAAAAGTACAAGAAACAAAATCAAAAACAAGACAAATTGAAACTCTCTTCAATGATAATGTACACGGTTGCCGCGGGCACTGCAATGCAGAGGCCCCTGTGGCCTCTACAGTAGATACAGCACTATGGGAACGCAACGATAATTATATGACATCAATCACAATTGGCATAAGTCACTGAACAATAAATTACAAAAGAAATTTGGTTATTCTTCAAAATTAGCTCAAAAAGTGTCTATATCTCAAAAACTTATGCATATAAGGTATCAAATTTTTGTCAAAAACGTGCTCGCAATGTTCGTTTATATATGAATCAACTATTTTTGGATGATGACCTTGAAAAATTTTTTTCAAAAACTTGGTCTGATAAGGATTATTTTGACAGCAATGGAGTCTACACAGTCTGTAGATTCCAGATCTATGATTATCTTCTTATCGCCAAAATCTTGATAGCGCGCGATAAGGATTCTATGATGGTACATAGACCACTTATATATGTCAGATATAAAAAAAGAACGATTGTCATTAATGTCACTAAAAGTGTCCAAAAATTAAATTCACGTGTTCAGAGCTGACGTCACGTCTTCGAAAAATTTTTCAGAATTACAAGTCGCGATCACTATGTTCACCTCGATATGTATATATATGAATTTTGGACTTAGAATATTACCCCGGTGCGAACCGGGACTTAGAATATTCTAACACTTGTCTCTCTTGTTTCAGGTGGATTATTCTAAGTCCAATATAGTGGCGAAGAATTCTAAGTCCAAGACGGGACTTAAAAAATTTCAAACTCTAGCGGAACTTAGAAAAATTTCAATCAGGTAATACAAAATTATAAGTTTCTTAAGAAACTTATAAATGTAAATTTCAGTTAGAGTTTGAGGCCAAGTCCAACGAGAGAAAGACGACCGATGACCGGATGATGGAGACGACCACAGGACACCGACCAGGGGACGCCGACCAGGGGATGAGATGACGCTGCCAAACCCCAGACGAGAAGACGTCCAATGATGCCCCCCGTTCGGGGGGCGGTTTTCGAATATGTAAAGCACCGGTTATGCTGCAGAAGACAATGAAATTTTAAATCTACATTACCATAACCTCACTAATGTCGCGTGGTGCGGAGAAAATCGTTGGAAACTCGGAAAAGTCAACACAAAATCACATAGAAAACCATCCAAAATAACTAACTAGTTGCACTGAATAAAACTAACAACAAAAGTTTATAAATATAGTATAAATAACAACAATGAATTAAAATATAGCAAGAGCACGTGGAATTTGATGTTAACTGTACGGTAGTCGAGAAGAGAGTCACAGTTACTCCCGCCGTTTACCCGCGCTTGCTTGAATTTCTTCACGTTGACATTCAGAGCACTGGGCAGAAATCACATTGCGTCAACACCCTTTGGGGCCATCGCAATGCTTTGTTTTAATTAGACAGTCGGATTCTCCTTGTCCGTGCCAGTTCTGAGTTGATCGTTAAATGGCGGCCAAGAGGACATTCAGATTCGAATTCAACATCAAATAAATGATGAAGAACCGATTTTAAACTGAAGCCTCGCAGCAAGACAGTTCCGCAGGAGGCCAAGGCACGGGACCGAACTTGGATCATACAGAGACCGAAATCTCCGAATCACCTCGCACAGGCCCGGCACGTTAGCCATTACCCACTTCCCTGTCAAGCCCGACACGCCCCGATCCTCAGAGCCAATCCTTATTCCGAAGTTACGGATCC
>JAPTHL010000080.1:5000-37761 GCA_028455855.1 Meloe dianella
TTACCTACTGCAGTACTCCTAATTTATTGAAATTTTATTTCCGACAAATCAATGTTTATAGGCGTTCGTGAAAAAAAAATTAGGGTGCAACTTTTAAAATAAATCGATCAATAAATATTTTAATATAGCACATTCACATAATTGGAATCAATAGATTTCTATACTGATTCAATTTTTGTTAGTTCATAGGCGTCCGTCAAAAGAAATTTCTGTTAAAAATTATCATGAAGTTAATCGCAAAATAATTCTTTTAAATCATAAGCACACTTTCAATGTCTATCAATGACGAAAATATATTGGATTTTATGTTATCAGTCAGAATGGTAGAAGGATAAGTAGAAAACTTTTGGTACATTTCAAATCGATGGAACAGATTTATTAACAACGTATATAGACCTCCTTCATATGACTCAATATCAAAAATTGATTGAATTTCTTAAGATTATCCCTGCTGACATTATGGTAATCAATCCTGAGCTATACAACGGAAAAAACAATTCTAACGAACCTGGAATCTATTGTACTCTACGTCATTTGATTTCCAGAAATGGAAACTAGATGATAGTCCATCAAAGAAATAGTCGGCGACATGAGCATTACAAGAAATGCAAAGAGATTATTGTTTTTTATACAAACATGCACACAAATATATTCCATATTGTGTATTGACCGTTTAGAATTCATAATCATTTATGCAGTAAAACAACCGGCTGCTGATTTATATTATATATGGGACGGTTTACATATGAATCAATATTATACCGACCTTAGCCGGATCTCCGGCTGTGCGCCAACTAGTCCACCCGCTAATCGGGAACATGAGCTGGGTTTTGACGTCGTGTGACGGCTCACTCTTAGGTTGTAGAGACGCGCTAAGCACACTACTGGACGCAAAATCGCAAGGACAACAACTTTTGTTGGAAAAATTTTCCAGTGACGTTCGTTAAAAAAGTTTAGGGTTCAAAAATTTTAAGAAAAAAAATTGCAAAAAATTTTTTGTATAGCGGGTGCACACCCTTGGTGTTTCTCATTTACAACGCCGTTCAGCACTTTTTCAAATTTTGATTAGTAAGGGTGGGGGAAGGAACCGTGGAAATTTTGTCGAAAGGTCCAATTTTATACAGTGATGCAAACTAATGCACAGTATTATCAGTGAATTTTGATTTTTCAGCAGAATTAGTTCATAGGCGTCCGTCATCAAAAAATCAGGGTGCAAAATCTTAAAAATGAGCTTAGCATTTGACAGCCTGTGACAGCATAGCCTTACATTGTAGAGACGCAAAAAATACACCAGCAAACGCAGAATTGCAAGGGCAACAATTTTTGTAGCCAAATTTTTCAGTGGCGTACGTCAAAAGAAATTTTGGGTTCAAAAATTAAAATAAACAAATCGTGAAAAAAAAATCACATAGCGGGTGCACACCCTTGATATGTCTTAATAACAACGTCATGAGCGACTTTTCTTAGTTTGTGTTAGTTAGACCTGGGGAAGGAACCGTGGAAATTTTGTCGAGAATTCCAATTTTTGAGTCATATTGCATACTTATGCACGTTATCTAACTTTATTGTCTATAATCGTTAAGAATAGGGTCATAGGCGTACGTCGTCAGAAAATTAGGGTGCTAGAATGATAACATGAGCAAGACAGTTATGGTCATGTAGCAGCTTTGTCTTACCATATTAAGACACGCGCATTACATGAATGATCGTACTATTGCTGCTACTTTTTTTTTGAGCGCGAACTTTTTTCATTTGCGTCCGTCAAAAAAATTTTTTTTGCAAAAGTAGGACAAAAATTAACCGCAGAGAATAATGTTTATAATGATGACACATCCTTGGTATCTGTACATCTTTATGCTGTTAACGGTTTTTCTTACTTCGTGATAGTTGGAGTGGGGGAAGGCGACGCGGAGTTTTTGTCGAATTGTCTAATGCCAAACAACATATATATGACTGTACTCCTGATTTTTTATAAAACAATTTTAGCAGGAAAAAAGTCATTGGCGTTCGTCAAAAAAAAATTAGGATGCTTGATTTTGATCATGATTTGGACATTTAACGTCGTGTGACAGCTTAGTGTAATAGAATAAGGACACGCAAATTACATAAATGATTGTATAATTGACCAGAAAATTTTTGTAATAATAAAAAATTTTCCATAGGCGTCCGTCAAAAAAAAACAATGTTCAAAATAAGAAAAAACCAGCCGCGGAATTTTTTTTTGAAAATGGTTGCACATTCTTGGCATCCGTACATGATCATGTCATCAAGTGTGTCTCATAATAATATATATATTCGAAAATATTAGTTAGAGTGGGGGATCGGACGCGGAATATTTGTGGAAATGTCCACTTTTAAACAGTTTACCTACTGCAGTACTCCTAATTTATTGAAATTTTATTTCCGACAAATCAATGTTTATAGGCGTTCGTGAAAAAAAAATTAGGGTGCAACTTTTAAAATAAATCGATCAATAAATATTTTAATATAGCACATTCACATAATTGGAATCAATAGATTTCTATACTGATTCAATTTTTGTTAGTTCATAGGCGTCCGTCAAAAGAAATTTCTGTTAAAAATTATCATGAAGTTAATCGCAAAATAATTCTTTTAAATCATAAGCACACTTTCAATGTCTATCAATGACGAAAATATATTGGATTTTATGTTATCAGTCAGAATGGTAGAAGGATAAGTAGAAAACTTTTGGTACATTTCAAATCGATGGAACAGATTTATTAACAACGTATATAGACCTCCTTCATATGACTCAATATCAAAAATTGATTGAATTTCTTAAGATTATCCCTGCTGACATTATGGTAATCAATCCTGAGCTATACAACGGAAAAAACAATTCTAACGAACCTGGAATCTATTGTACTCTACGTCATTTGATTTCCAGAAATGGAAACTAGATGATAGTCCATCAAAGAAATAGTCGGCGACATGAGCATTACAAGAAATGCAAAGAGATTATTGTTTTTTATACAAACATGCACACAAATATATTCCATATTGTGTATTGACCGTTTAGAATTCATAATCATTTATGCAGTAAAACAACCGGCTGCTGATTTATATTATATATGGGACGGTTTACATATGAATCAATATTATACCGACCTTAGCCGGATCTCCGGCTGTGCGCCAACTAGTCCACCCGCTAATCGGGAACATGAGCTGGGTTTTGACGTCGTGTGACGGCTCACTCTTAGGTTGTAGAGACGCGCTAAGCACACTACTGGACGCAAAATCGCAAGGACAACAACTTTTGTTGGAAAAATTTTCCAGTGACGTTCGTTAAAAAAGTTTAGGGTTCAAAAATTTTAAGAAAAAAAATTGCAAAAAATTTTTTGTATAGCGGGTGCACACCCTTGGTGTTTCTCATTTACAACGCCGTTCAGCACTTTTTCAAATTTTGATTAGTAAGGGTGGGGAAGGAACCGTGGAAATTTTGTCGAAAGGTCCAATTTTATACAGTGATGCAAACTAATGCACAGTATTATCAGTGAATTTTGATTTTTCAGCAGAATTAGTTCATAGGCGTCCGTCATCAAAAAATCAGGGTGCAAAATCTTAAAAATGAGCTTAGCATTTGACAGCCTGTGACAGCATAGCCTTACATTGTAGAGACGCAAAAAATACACCAGCAAACGCAGAATTGCAAGGGCAACAATTTTTGTAGCCAAATTTTTCAGTGGCGTACGTCAAAAGAAATTTTGGGTTCAAAAATTAAAATAAACAAATCGTGAAAAAAAAATCACATAGCGGGTGCACACCCTTGATATGTCTTAATAACAACGTCATGAGCGACTTTTCTTAGTTTGTGTTAGTTAGACCTGGGGAAGGAACCGTGGAAATTTTGTCGAGAATTCCAATTTTTGAGTCATATTGCATACTTATGCACGTTATCTAACTTTATTGTCTATAATCGTTAAGAATAGGGTCATAGGCGTACGTCGTCAGAAAATTAGGGTGCTAGAATGATAACATGAGCAAGACAGTTATGGTCATGTAGCAGCTTTGTCTTACCATATTAAGACACGCGCATTACATGAATGATCGTACTATTGCTGCTACTTTTTTTTTGAGCGCGAACTTTTTTCATTTGCGTCCGTCAAAAAAATTTTTTTTGCAAAAGTAGGACAAAAATTAACCGCAGAGAATAATGTTTATAATGATGACACATCCTTGGTATCTGTACATCTTTATGCTGTTAACGGTTTTTCTTACTTCGTGATAGTTGGAGTGGGGGAAGGCGACGCGGAGTTTTTGTCGAATTGTCTAATGCCAAACAACATATATATGACTGTACTCCTGATTTTTTATAAAACAATTTTAGCAGGAAAAAAGTCATTGGCGTTCGTCAAAAAAAAATTGGGGTGCAATTTTTAAATTAAATTGCATGACAAAAAATTTCAATATAGCACATCCACATCCTTCGTAGCGACAGGTACAGAAACTGTTTCAAGTTCTATGCTATTATCATTAGTTGGAGTGGGTGAATTGATCCCGAGATACAATAGAAATATTCAAGTTTTGAGCAATTATGCAGTTTATCAATTTTTAGGTCTTTCAATTTTAGAGAGAAAAAATTTCATTAGCGTACGTCAAAAAAAATTAGGGTGCAAAATTTGCATTAAATAAACTGCAAAAAAATTGTCTTACATGCAGTTAGCACCCTCAATGTCCATCATAAACGACAAATTTATGAAATTCACAATATTGTTATTAGTTAGAGTGGGGGAGGAAACGTATAATTTTTTTTGAAAACGCCTAATTTGAACCGAAATAAATACTATTGTATTCTCTAGGCTTGAGGTACAATTTGTGACAAAAATTAGTTCATAGGCGTCCGTCACAAAAAAATTAGGGTGCTATATCTCGATCATGACTAGGACATTTGACGTCGTGTGACAGCTCAGTGTAATACTATTAAGACACGCAAATTACATAAATGATTGTATAATTGACCGGAAAATTTTTTTCATATGAGAAACTTTTCCATAGACGTCCGTCCAAAAAAAAATTTGTTCAAAATAAGAGAAAAATGAGCCGCAGACAGTTTTTCTAAGCATGTTTGCACATTATTGGGATCAGTGAATGATCATGCCATCAAGTGTTTTTCAATATAGTATATATATATAATCAAAAATATTAGTTAGAGTGGGAGAGCGTGTCGTGGAATTTTTGTGAAAATGTCCACTTTTAAGCAACATACTTACTGCAGTACACCTGATTTTTTGAGATTTTATTTTGGCAACAAAAAAATTATGGGCGTTCGTCAAAAGAAAATTAGGGTGCAACTTCGAATAAATCGATCAATAAAATTTTTTACTATAGCACGTTCACATAATTGGTATCAATAGAATGTACGTCATCAAAAAATTTGGGTGCTGGAATGATAACATGAGCACGAAAGTTATGGACATGTGGCAGCTTTGTCTTACCAACAAAAAATTTATAGGCGTTCGTCAAAAAAAATTAGGGTGCAACTTTCAATTATATCGATCAACAAAATTGTTTAATATAGCACATTCACATAATTGGTACTAATAGATTCCTAAACATATTCAATTTTTATTAGTTCATAGGCGTCCGTCAAAAGAAATTTCTGTTTACAATTGTCATGATGTTAATCACAAAATATTTCTATCAAATCATACGCACACACTCAATGTCTATCAATGACAACAATATAATGGATTTTACAATAATGTTTTCAGTTAGAATAGTTGAAGGATACGTACAATCTTTTTGGTACACTTCAACTCGATGGAACACGCAAATCACATAAATGACTGTATAATTGACCAGAAAATATATTTTATAAAAAAAAATCCATTGACGTCCGTTAAAAAAACATTTTCCAAAAAATAGAAAAAACAACCGCAGAGAAAAACATTCATGATGATGGCATATTCAGGGTATTTGTCGGTGATCATGTCATCAAGTGTTTTTCAAAATTTTCAGTAGTTAGAGTGATGGAGGGCGACGCGAAAGTTTTGTCAAAATGTTCAATTTTAAAATATATACATGTCATTTTACTTTAAAGTATTATGAGGTTCCATTGTCGACAAAGAGTGATTCATAGGTGTCCGTCAAGAAAAAATTAGGGTGCATATTTAAAAATAGTTGATCGACAAAATTTTTCCATCTAGCAAATATGCATCCATGGTCTTATTAAATTTGTTTTCTTATCGGTTATTAGTCAGTGTGAGGAAATTATTCTGGACCTATGATACAAAATGTCAAGATTTTAGCAATCATGCATTTTAGTATACTGTACGTCTTTTGATTTCCACGAATATATATCTCATGGTCGTCCGCTAGAGAGAAACTAAGGTGCAAATTTTGTATTGAACACATCGCAAAAAAGTTGTTTAATATCATATGTACAATCTCAACGTCCATCAATAACGACAAAAGTTTTAATGTACACAACATCAGTATGGACATTTGACGTCGTGCGACCTCTTAGCCTTATAATAGATTATATAAAACACGCAAATTATACAAATTATCATATAAATGTCCGGTATTTTTTCCGTTAGGTAGATTCTCAATTTTCGTTTGTCAAACAATATATAAGGTACAAAATAAGAAACAAAACAATATTACTTCAATTGCCATAATTGCTGAAGCATTTGCCGTGCTGTGAATCAGTTGCGATTTGCACGGAAAATAAAAACATAGATCATATAAGTGAAAATCGATCGGCTATTTCTATATGGGGAATTGTTAAACCATTTGCCAAAAATTGAATGAAAATGCATTGCAAAGCAATAATAAAAATTTGTGAATATTGGAAGCTTTATGACAAGTTGTATCAATTGCTATATTTATTTTTTGATGAACTTATGTCATTGTGAATTAGGTCAAACCGAATTATTGGACGTTCTAGCGATTTTTTCTAATTCAACCTCTTCCCACCAGGTGTCAGGGTCTTCACGTACCTAAGCCAAGGGACGTGTGTCAGCCATTTTGTCATTGTGATCTAGCGTGTCTTGTGAATCAGTTTAGTTTCAGTGAAAGCGATTTGAAAACTTTATTCAATTGCAGAACATTCACAGCATCATAAGACAACCTAATCATTATATAATTAATCTACACTATTAAAATCAAATTTGACTATCAACAATTATTCAATGAAATTCGAAAGTGTTTTCGATTTTTCCAATATAGTATGGTACAGTTTAGTATAGTAATATCAATTGCTTGTGAGTATTGGAATCGTCAAGGAACATTGCAGATAGTAAAACAACATATTGTCTTTCACGATTAATTAATTTCAATTTGATATTTCAGAATTGGGTTCAGCTGATATTCTGTGCATATACATATCTACACACCGACAAACTGCAACCTCAAGTCCAGCTCGACGTATTTACTAATTGATATTCGATCGTTAATGTGAATTGGTTCTCTTCTATTTAAAGTAAGTTGTTAAGTGTGTTATCACATTTGTCATTGCGGTTGGCCGTCTGCTGTGAATCAGTTGCGGTTCGCACGAAATATAAGCACTTAATTAAAATAGATAAAATTTGTGAGTATTGAAAGCTATATGAGAAATTGTATGAATTGCTATATTTATTTTATGATGAACCTATATCAATGTGAACCTGGTCAAACCGAATTATTGGACGATGTTACGGTTTTTCTAATTCAACATTTCCCCGCTAGGTGTCAGAATCTTCACGTACCTATGCCAAGGGACGTGTGTCAGCCATTTTCTCATTGTGCTCTAGCGTGTCTTGTGAATCAGTTTAGTTTCAGTGAAAGCGATTTGAATACTTTATTCAATTGCAGAACATTTACAGGATCATAAGACAACCTAATGATTATATATTTCATCTAAACTATTAAAATCAAATTTGATTATCAACAATTATTCAATAAAATTCGAATGTGTTTTACATTTTCCCAATGTAGTATGGTACAGTTTAGTATAGTAATATCAATTGCTTGTGAGTATTGGAATCGTCAAGCAACATTGCAAATAGTAAAACAATAGATTGTCTTTCACGTTTAATTTATTTCAATTTGATATTTACTAATTGATACTCCATCGTTAATGTGAATTGGTTCTGTTCTATTTAATGTAAGTTATTATCTGCCTTATCATATTTGTCATTGCGGTCATCCTTCTGCTCTGAATCAGTTGTGGTTCGCACGGAATATAAGCACATAACTAAAATACTTGAAATTTGTGAGTATTGAAAGCGTTATGAGACATTGTTTCATTTGCCATATTTATATTTTGATGAACGTATATCAATGTGAAGCGGGTCAAACCGAATTATTGGACGTTGTAACGTATTTTCTAATTCATCATTTCCCCGCCAGGTGTCAGGGTCTTCACGTACCTAAGCCAAGGGACGTGTGTCAGCCATTTTGTCATTGTGCTCTAGCGTGTCTTGTGAATCAGTTTAGTGTCAGTGAAAGCGATTTGAAAACTTTAATCAATTGCAGAACATTTACAGCATCATAAGACAAACTAATCATTATATAATTAATCTACACTATTAAAATCAAATTTGATTATCACCAATTATTCAATGAAATTCGAATGTGTTTTCGATATTTCCAATATAGTATGGTACAGTTTAGTATAGTAATATCACTTGCTTGTGATTATTGGAATCGATAAGGAACATTGCAAATAGTAAAGCAATAGATTGTCTTTCACGATTAATTTACTTCAATTTGATATTTCAGAATTGGGTTCAGCTGATCTTCTGTGCATATACATATCTACACACCGACACACTGCAGCCTAAATTCCAGCTCGACGCATTTACTTATTGATATTCCATCGTTTATGTGAATTGGTTCTCGTCTATTTAATGTAAGTTATTAAGTGTGTTATCATATTTGTCATTGCGGTCAGCCGTCTGCTCTGAATCAGTTGTGGTTCGCACGGAATATAAGCACATAACTAAAATACTTGAAATTTGTGAGTATTGAAAGCGTTATGAGACATTGTATCAATTGCTATATTTATTTTTTGATGAACGTATATCAATGTGAAGCGGGTCAAAACCGAATTATTGGACGTTGTAACGGTTTTTTCTAATTCAACATTTCCCCGCCAGGTGTCAGGGTCTTCACGTACCTAAGCCAAGGGACGTGTGTCAGCCATTTTGTCATTGTGCTCAAGCGTGTCTTGTGGATCAGTTTAGTTTCAGTGAAAGCGATTTGAAAACTTTATTCAATTGCAGAACATTTACAGCATCATAAGACAACCTAATCATTATATAATTAATCTACACTATTAAAATCAAACTTGATTATCAACAATTATTCAATGAAATTCGAATGTGTTTTCGAAATTTCCAATATAGTATGGTACAGTTTAGTATAGTAATATCAATTGCTTGTGAGTATTGGAATCGATAAGGGACATTGCAAATGCTAAAACAATAGATTGTCTTTCACGATTAATTTATTTCAATTTGATATTTCAGAATTGGGTTCAGCTGATATTCTGTGCATATACATATCTACACACCGACAAACTGCAACCTCAAATCCAGCTCGACGTATTTACTAATTGATATTCCATCGTTTATGTGAATTGGTTCTCTTCTTTTTAAAGTAAGTTATTGAGTGTGTTATCAAATTTGTCATAACGGTTAGCCGTCTGGTCTGAATCAGTTGTGGTTCGCACGGAATATAAGCACATAATTAAAATACTTGAAATTTGTGAGTATTGAAAGCTTTATGAGACATTGTATCAATTGCTATATTTATTATTTGATGAACGTATATCAATTTGAAGCGGGTCAAACCGAATTATTAGACGTTGTAATGGATTTTTCTAATTCAAAATTTCCCCACCAGGTGTCAGGGTCTTCACGTACCTATGCCAAGGGACGTGTGTCAGCCATTTTGTCATTTTGCTCTAGCGTGTCTTGTGAAACTGTTTAGTTTCAGTGAAAGCGATTTGAAAACATTATTCAATTGCAGAACATTTACAGCATCATAAGACAACCTAATGATTATATAATTCATCTAAACTATTAAAATCAAATTTGATTATCAACAATTATTAAATAAAATTCGAATGTGCTTTCTATTTTCCCAATTTAGTATGGTACAGTTTAGTATAGTAATATCAATTGCTTGTGAGTATTGGAATCGTCAAGGTACATTGCAAATACTAAAACAATAGATTGTCTTTCACGATTAATTTATTTCAATTTGATATTTACTAAATGATACTCCATCGTTAATGTGAATTGGTTCTCATCCATTTAATGTAAGTTATTAAGTGCGTTATCATATTTGTCATTGCGGTCAGTCGTCTGCTCTGAATCAGTTGCGGTTCGCGTGAAATATAAGCACTTGATTAAAATATTTAAAATTTGTGAGTATTGAAAGCTTTATGAGACATTGTATCAATTGCAATATTTATATTTTGATGAACGTATATCAATGTGAATCGGGTCAGACCGAATTATTGGACGTTGTAACGGATATTTCTAATTCAACATTTCACCGCCAGGTGTCAGGGTCTTCACGTACCTAAGCCAAGGGACGTGTGTCAGCCATTTTGTCTTTGTGCTCTGGCGTGTCTTGTGAATCAGTTTAGTTTCAGTGAAAGCGATTTGAAAACTTTATTCAATTGCAGAACATTCACAGCATCATAAGACAACCTAATCATTATATAATTAATCTACACTATTAAAATCAAATTTGACTATCAACAATTATTCAATGAAATTCGAAAGTGTTTTCGATATTTCCAATATAGTATGGTACAGTTTAGTATAGTAATATCACTTGCTTGTGAGTATTGGAATCGCCAAGGAACATTGCAAATAGTAAAACAATAGATTGTCTTTCACGATTAATTTACTTCAATTTGATATTTTAGAATTGGGTTCAGCTGATATTCTGTGCTTATACATATCTACACACCGACGAACTGCAACCTCAAGTCCAGCTCGACGTATTTACTTATTGATATTCCATCGTTTATGTGAATTGGTTCTCTTCTATTTAATGTAAGTTATTAGGTGTGTTTTCAAATTTGTCATAACGGTTAGTCGTCTGCTCTGAATCAGTTGCGGTTCGCACGGAATATAAGCACATAATTAAAATACTTGAAATTTGTGAGTATTGGAAGCGTTATGAGACATTGTATCAATTGCTATATTTATTTTTTGATGAACGTATATCAATGTGAAGCGGGTCAAACCGAATTATTGGACGTTGTAACGGTTTTTTCTAATTCAACATTTCCCCGCCAGGTGTCAGGGTCTTCACGTACCTATGCCAAGGGACGTGTGTCAGCCATTTTGTCATTTTGCTCTAGCGTGTCTTGTGAATCAGTTTAGTTTCAGTAAAAGCGATTTGAAAACTTCATTCAATTGCAGAACATTTACAGCATCATAAGACAATCTAATGATTATATAATTCATTTAAACTATTAAAATCAAATTTGATTATCAACAATTATTCAATAAAATTCGAATGTGTTTTCCATTTTCCCAATTTAGTATGGTACAGTTTAGTATAGTAATATCAATTGCTTGTGAGTATTGGAATCGTCAAGGAACATTGCAAATAGTAAAACAATAGATTGTCTTTCACGATTAATTTATTTCAATTTGATATTTACTAAATGATACTCCATCGTTAAAGTGAATTGGTTCTCATCTATTTAATGTAAGGTATTATGTGCGTTATCATATTTGTCATTGCGGTCAGGCGTCTGCTACTGAATCAGTTGCGTTTCGCACGAAATATAAATACAAATTGAAAGCTATATCAAACATTGTATCAATTCAGCGCCTTCAGAATATTTGAATGTCCAAATATAGTATTTTATAGCCAGGTGTATTAGCAGCGATTGTATGTGAGTATTGGAGTCTTCAATTAACCTCGCATATACTAATACAATTCATTTACATTAACATGGTCTCTATTTGACATCTCCTGTGTCCAACATATGTATTGCATCTTATCAGCAAACTGAAAAAATGCAACCTCGATACTACCTCGCTGCATTTACTAAGTGGTTCTCTTTCGGTTATGTGATTAAAATTTATTTAATCTAACATTTAACGGATTTTTCTAATTCAATAACTCCTCGCCAGTTGTCTGATACTTTGCTGGTAGACACGGGTGCCTGCTATTCTCTTATTGTTGTCAACAATCTATTATGAGTTCCTTTTGTTACATTGGAAACAAATGTAACACCAATTTCATTGATAGCACAATCATCGTAAGATGTGCGTACTTCCACATTCTGGTTTACGAATAATAAATTCATGTACAGCTTCTGTGTGCAATTATTAGCTCATAAACCATCGAAATACTAACACAACAGCTTTGACAATTACAGGATTCATCTGAATTCTCAAGTTAACATTCGACCGAATATTTGAACTCCATAGACTTATGCATGCAATGTGACAAATCTTCAAGCTGAGCCTTCATAAACGCTTGCTCCGCCATTTAATTGGTGGACATTCATTGCTGTCATTACTTGTGGTGAATGTAACTTTCTCCTGGTATTTCCATTCTAGCAGAAAGACAAACACATTTTCTCAAAAATCAACTAATTTTTGTTTTTATGTTTTTCTCATATTTTCTTTTTCAACAGAAGCAGATCTACTGGTTTCCTTGGAAATATTAGCAATCATGCCATACTCCCAAAAAAAGTTGTCGCAACGGAAGTCTTATAAAGGATTACAATTACGCCGAAAAAAACAAAACTTGAGTCAACAATCTGATGAACACACTGTTATCAACATTACTGAAACATCAAAATCGAGTAAATATCAAATTTCCATCAGCATGGTAAAATGTAGAATAAGTTTCTGATGAAGGTAATTATGTTTCAGATATATGTCGAGAATTACGTGTGAATCTAGTGAGGCTGGATCGAAAGACCGTTGAAGCATCTATTGGAACACTCAGGAAGGAAAAGGTAAAAGACATGTCTTCTACACCTCTTCCGAAAATGAAGGAATTAATAGTTCTATTAGAGAAATGTCCTGAAACATTACCCAAATCACCAAGTGTGATAAGAAAACGCAAACATTCAGAAGTTACATCAGACATATGCTCTGTTATACAACCTATTCAAAAAAATCTGGAAATAACAGCTACAACATCAGAATCAATTCCAATAGTTCAACCACCCACATCATTTTCTACGACTTCTCAGACATTGTTTGAAACTCCGACGACAAGAACACAATCGCCACAGGTATCACTGCCAGTGTCAAGGACTAGACCACAACAACGCCGTCGGCGTCATGCTGACATTCCAAAACGCGTAACTTATAAAAGAGCTATATTAGAAACAGATATTGGCATCGAGACACTATGTAACAATGTGTATTCTTGTGGTCGTATGATAGATGTTTGCCGTCATTGTGATGCATAATTTTTCTCCGAAGAGCCTCGAAACAGACAATCAATCAGATTAATGTGTTGTAAAAATGGCTCGTATACATTACCGGCGATAGGAGCTTGTCCGCCTCCATTGAAAAGCTTGTACACAGATGAATCGCGTTTGGCAAAGAAATTTAGAGAAAACATCAGAAGGATTAATAGTTCATTTGCCATGGCGTCTTACAAAACGTCAAAGCCGTCATTAGAAGATAATAATGACTTTTTGGAAGGAAATCAGCATCATTACTTGAAACAACCAGAACGGCTGGGACAAGGCGCATGGAGTTACACTATATGTGGCCAAATTTATCATTTTATTGAAGGAATTCCCAATACCCAAGATCTACAATGTCCAAAACATAGTCATTATTATTTTTTAGATGTTGAAGATGCTTTAAATAAGCGGAACGAGTTCACTCGTGGAGATATTGATAATGAAATAATGAAAATTATTGAAAACTGCTTGCGTACAGTTAATCCGTGGATACAAGCTTATAAAATTATGGCAGAAGTTATTGAAGAAGAGAAAAATCGACACGCTGGTCAAAAATATATTCAGAATATCATTATTGGGTTCACAAAAGCACCAAACATGAACGATCTACGACGCAATCTCAATCTACCCGAGAGTCGAAGTGATATTGCAGCTGTTTTCTATGGAGAGAATCCACCATTTGATGTTGAACTGAAAGTTTATCCCAATCAATCTAATGCTCCTCAACATGAAAGGCGACATCAAGAAATAAAGAATCTGTCGCCACTTTTGGTTCCCATGGCTTATCCTTTGTTATTTCCTTGTGGAGATAAAGGTTTCACCATCGATCTCAGATACACTTCCCGACCAAATAAGAAAATAACCATTAGTGAATACTTCAGATATCGATTGATGAGCCGAGATTCTTTTTCTGTTCTCCATAAAGCGTGCAAATTGTTCCAACAGTATATAGTCGACGCCTGGGTACGTGTTGAAACTGATCGTCTGTTCTTTATCCGGCACCACCAAGATAAATTAAGTATAGCAGTAGAAGAAACGCTTCGAAGATATAATGAAGCCAGAAAAAATGTATCGGTCGGAATTAATCGAGTGGGTCAACCAGTAGGAAAAGCTTATATTTTACCTGCAAAGTTTATTGGTTGCGACAAATATCGGCAACGACAATATTTAGATGCGATGGCAGTGGTCTCAAGATATGGTAAACCTGATCTCTCTATTACATTTACATGCAACGCAAGATGGAATGAAATAATGGAAACCGTCGGATGTAACCAAAAATGGGAAAATCGCCCTGATATTGTATGCCGAGTGTTTCATACTAAATTATTAGAGTTTATGGATGACTTGATCCAAAAACAGTTATGGGGCGTAGTTTTAACATATTACTACGTAATAGAGTTTCAAAAGCGAGGACTCCCCATGCTCATATTGTGGTAACGTTTATAGATGATGACAGTCTTCAAGACGCTGAATCTGTTGATAGAATTGTCCATGCAACAATACCCGATCCTGATACACAGCCGTGCGTGCACGATAAAGTTAAACTGTTTCAAATTCATGGTCCATGTGGAAGAATGTGGCCAGAAGCTGTCTGTACCAGGACTACTGGGAAATGTGTTAAGGGTTACCCTCGTAATTACGTACAGGAAACACGACTGTATGACGGCGATAATCAACGGCCAGCTTATAAAAGACCAGCAGATGGTAAAACAATATATTACCCAGAAAAAGGTATAACGGTGGATAATCGTTATGTTGTTCCTTATAATCCATTTGCATTGGCAAAATATGATTGTCATATAAACTTTGAAGTTTGTGGATCACTCAAAACATTGAAGTACCTACATAAATACGTTAACAAGGGCAGCGACTTCACAAACATATATGAAGTGGGACAAGAACATCCACAGCAAGCATTCCAGCGACCAAGTAACAGTAATAATGATGCGGAGTGTGCGATTGATGAAATCAGACATTATTTAGAATGCCGATATGTCAGCAGTATGGAAGCATGCTGGAGGCTCTTTGAATATAAAATGAGTGACCGATCGCATTCTGTAATGGTCTTACCTGTTCATTTACAAGGACAACGTCAAGTATTTTACGATGAAGAGGATGATATTGAGACTGTGGGTGACAGGCTGAATAAACATTCCAAATTAGAAGCCTTTTTCTCTTAAACATGAATGCTAGTGACGCACGTCAATATAAATACGTCGAAATACCAGAGCATTATGTGTGGAATGACAAACAGGCAATATGGCAGCGTCGCAGACAAAAGAGTAAAATGATCGGATGCGTGGTTCATATAAGTCCTTCCGAAGCGCAAACCGAAAAGTATTTCTTAAGAATGCTATTGATGCATACTCGTGGATCAACTTCTTTCGATGATTTGCTGAATGTTAACGGACATGTTTGTACAACGTTCAGAGAGTCCTGTGAGCATAGAAACTTACTTGGTAGTATCAATGAATTTGATAGAACAATGGAAGAAGCGGCATTCCAGCGACATCCTAAGATGATGAGAAAACTGTTTACATTGATATGCTGTGTTGTCTCAAATGAAATTGTAAATCAACTACCACTCCTATGGGTAAAGTACTTGGATGATTTGACAAGCGATTTTACGCACAGACGGATGCGGAAAACGACGCTGTTAAGAAAGCGATGGATGAAATTGAACAAGTAATTCGACGGAATAGAGAAAACACTACGTTAAATTCCCTCGGCATATATTGTAGTAATAATGTTGATATAAATGAAGAAGAAAATATGATCGCCAATAGTGTTAATGATAATTTGTATGGAAATCAAAGAGTAATGTACAATCTTCAGACTCTAAATATAGGTCAAAAGACAGTTTTTTTTAGAATTTTGAGATCTTGCGCGAAAGTTAACAACTTCGAAATACCTATTGACATTCTTAACGAACTTCTCAGTAGTGAAACTAACGATCCAATCGGTACAAGTACAACCGATAACGAGCATATATTTTATTTAGACGGACCTGGAGGTACAGGGAAGACGTATCTGTACAACACAATAATTCAAGTGATGAATGATAGACTTCTAAGGAGCACTATTGCAGTAGCGTGGACTGGTATAGCTGCCATTTTGATAAGAGGCGGAGAAACTGTTCATCGAGCCTTCAAGCTTCCTTTGGACATTCATAAAAACTCTATGCCCGGTTGGCCAATAGAAGCACCACAGACAGAAAGAATCAGAAATGCTTCAGTGATTATATGGGATGAGGCTCCTATGACTCCTCGTGTTGCTATTGAAGCTGTGGATAGATATCTCCGTGACGTCATGAGAGAGACGCCCAATGGGTGGAAAATGTGTATTATTCGGTGGCGATTTCCGTCAAATTCTACCAGTTGTGATAAACGGGAGTAGAACAGATATTATCAGCTCATGTTTAAAAACGAGCGAAATGTGGCCGAAAATGACACTGTTATCTTTAAACATTAACATGAGAGCTAAAGGCCAGAAGATAGAAGATGATTTGGCCAAGATGCGTTTCTCCGATTGGTTGCTGACATTGGGAGTTGGCCGACTACCGTTTGTCACTCTATCTGAAAATGTTTTATCAGAGCGTCTTGCTCCTAATGATTTGATAGAGATACCAAATAAATTTTTAGTCGCTACTCTGGATGAACTGCTTGAATTTCTATATAGTGGCCACTATGATACTACAAGTAACGGAGAAAAGGCAATATTGTGCCCAACAAACGCTGCTGTACGGGAAGTGAACTCAATTATATTAGAGAAAATTCGTGGTGAAAGTAGAACTTATATAAGTTTCGATTCTTACGAGTCAGAAGAAGGTGATGACTTTCGCGTTCCAATTGATTTGGTGAATGCCGTTGATATTCCATCATTACCTCCACACGAATTGGTCTTGAAGGTTGGCGTTATTGTCATATTACTGTGAAACTTTGACGTAGGCAGCGGACTGTGTAATGGTACAAGGTTAATCGTGACACAACTAGGTGACAACTTCATAGAGTGTGAATTGATAACGGGAGATCACAAGAAAGAACGTATTTGGTTACCCAGGGTAGAGCTAGTAGCCCGTGACACAATGTTCCCGAAGGAAATTAAAAGGAAGCAGTTTCCCATCAAGTTAGCTTATGCTATGACAATTAATAAGTCACAAGGGCAAACATTAACAAAAGTTGGTATTTACCTTAAAAAACCTTGCTTCACTCATGGACAGCTCTATGTCGCATTTTCAAGAGTAGGAATCTCTGACAACATAAAGATTTATATTAGAGATGGAAACAGCCAGGGGACATTCAGATTTCGAGGTCGCAGAAGATTTACCAGGAACATAGTTTTTCATTCAGTTCTACAAGGTAATTCGGATGCTTTTCCCCTTAGAAGTACATTCAACAAGACTATCGAAGATATAAATCAAGATGATAATGAAATCAATAACCAACAAGTCAATGAGGGCATCAATGACCAAACAATATTAGCAAATACAGCAGACGAGAAACTATGAGATTCATCTGTGAACAATCATTTGAAGACTATGAACTGATCGACGATGATGCGTTCTATCCAAAGGGCATGGTACCAGAGAGAACTATATCACAACTAAAAGCTAGGGTGGCTGTTGGTGATAAGCCAGGTACAAGCAAGCTCTTAGACATAAATGTAAAAGGACGATTTTGGCGTCCAGAGGAGAATTACAGCAGCGATGAAAGTGATTAAAGGTAAATCACATCAGTCATTGTAAACTACAAAATCATTTGATTAGTAATTACTGGATAAATTTAATAAAAATTATTTTTTTTAGATGGATATATAATGATGAAACATGAAGTATTCCACGGGGTTCGGTGTCAATACCAACACTGTGAAACATCATGTATGATGATGTTCTCAGCCTGAATGGGGAAGGTGATGTTCACTTGATTGCATCCGCCCATGAATTAGCAGCAATGTCATGTGCCGAAACAGAATATGACTTGATTTCAACAATAACGTTGATATTAATTGATCAGTTTATGAGCAATAATAATCTGGAACTTGCACCAATCAAATCTTAAGCCATAGTGTTCGCACTATGCAGAAGACTTCGTGTCAAAATGAAATAAAATGTGATAAATAAGGATATAATTATCAAAGAATCGATTAAATGTTTAGGGGTCTGCCTTGACAACCAGTTATTGTCAACCATAATACTAATAATGTCATTATAAAATCGAATGGTACAACGAATTCCATCATTCCATAAGGCCAAATATTTCTGGTCCATCGGAAAGAAAACGGCATATGACTTACTCCGTGATAAAATCCATTGTCCTATATGTCGCACCTGTATGTTCTGAAGTCCTTCGTGTTAAAAAATATAAAAATATGCTCATCTCATTACAACGACGAGCAGCTTTACGCATTTTTCCTTTACACAGCAAGGTATCTGGAATGGCGACTGATGACATCTCAGGTAAGGTACCTGTTGATTTAATGATTAATGAGAAAGCATAATTATATAGTTCTGATCGTCGTACAGATACTATAAATAATTTGAGACTTCGTCTGACGATTTCGTTAATAGTCGATCGGCCAAAAGTATTAATCAAAGAGGCAAATCATGGAAATGTCAGAGCTATGGTAACTTGAACTATTATCATTAACAATTTCTTTCAGAACATGTTAGTTTTGTCAACTTAATGTACCGCATACGTAAACGTGATGAATCAACATGTGCATATGGTGATGATTAATATGTTAATTATAGACATATTATTGTGGAGGCACTCGAACGCATTTATAACGTATTACGTTAAAGCTGGAAATTGGAAAGTGGGAATTATGTTCGGAGGAGAAACAATTGGCAATTGGTTGATAAGCTTATAACAAAGGTAAATGAAATCAAAATTGATGACAGATGACAGTAGCAATCATGATTGGTTGGAGAAGTTCCGCGGAAAATAATCAGAACTCCTGAGACTTTGCATAGCAAGGGGATGGGAGATGTAAGATTAAAAACAATCGTAATGATAAAAACACCATCACTGACGTAAGTGATCAACAGTTTAGGTTTTGGTGGTTTCAGAAGGTCACTGGTTGGGTTAGCTTTTCAAGCGCACACCACACCTCAAAAAAAATCATCATATATTTTTGCCAAAACATACAATATAAAAACTAAATGAATGTCCTTATACATGCTCTGAATACTAACTATTTTTGCTTGACTTCATTTTCCGTTCAATTATCATGTTTCTTGACGTGCACAAGAAATACAAAAGGCAAAATGCCGATTTACTCGGATTGGATTGCATGGCACTGGAAGAGTACACCTGTTGCTCTGATGTCAATGGTAGGTTTGAGGAGTAATAGGGATAGTGAGGATGGGGACATTCTTTCTAGCGGTGTATTTCTTACTGAATTATCATTAAAAAATATGTTAATGTTCATGGGCGAACTAAAGCGAAAAAAAAGAACATTTAAAAAAGTTTCAAACAAAGCAACTCAAATACGAGCCACCTGAAATCTGAGATGGAAGTGATTACTAAAAGTGGATTAATCAAGTTCATCTTTATACTAAAAGAACCAACTACTACATACAAATTTGTGTAGGTTTATATCTTCAAGCATTATTATTCCGACCTTAGCCGGATCTCCGGCTGCGCGCCAACTAGTATCCCCGCTAATCGGGAACATGAGCTGAGTATTTGACGTCGTGTGACGGCTTAATCGTAAATCGTAGAGACGCGCTAAATACACCAATGAACGCAGAAGCACAAGGAGAACCTTTTTTTTGAAAAAATTTGCCATTGGCGTCCGTCAAAAAAAATTAGGGTTTAAGAATTTGGTTAAAAAAATTTGCAACAAATTTTTTTTATAGCCTATGCACATCCTTGGTGTCTGTTGATTATAAAACCACTCATGAATTGCTGTATTGTTGCCAGTTAGGGCAAGGGAAGGGAAGGGGGAATTTTTTTAAGCGTACAATTTCAAACTATTATACATACTACCAGCCACTATGACTGTTGACGCCTGTTTAGATAGAGTGGGGGATCGGGCGCGGATAATTTCTGGAAATGTCCACTTTTAAACAGTTTAGTTACTGCAGTACTTCTCATTTATTGAGATATTATTTCCGACAAACCAATGTTTATAGGCGTTCGTCAAAATAAAATTAGGGTGCAACATTTAAAATAAATCGATCAATAAAATTTTTAATATAGCACATTCACATAATTGGTATCAATACATTTCTATACTGATACAATTTTTGTTAGTTCATAAGCGTCCGTCAAAAGAAATTTCTGTTAAAAATTATCATGAGTTCCATCGCAAAATAATTCTATTAAAACATAAGCACACTCTCAATGTCTATCACTGACGAAAATATATTGGATTTTACAATAATATTATCAGCCCGAATGGAAGAAGGTTAAGTAGAATATATTTGGTACATATCAAATCTATGGAACAGAAATATTAACAACGTATATAGACCTCATTCATATTACTCAATATCAGAAATTAATTGAATTTCTTAAAATTATCCCTGCTGACAATATGGGAATCAATCCTGAGCTATACAACGGAAAAAACATTTCTAACGAACCTGGAATCTATTGTACTCTAAGTCATTTGATTTTTGGAAATGGGAAGTAGATGATCGTCTATCAATGAAATAGTCAGCGACATGAGCATTACATGAAATGCAAAGAGTTTATTGTTTTTTATACAAACATGCGTACAAGTGTATTCCATATTGTGTATTGACCGTGTAGAAGTCAGACTCATTTCTGCAGTAAAACAACTTGCTGCTGATTTATATTATATATGGGACTGTTTACATCTGAATCATCATTATTCCGACCTTGGCCGGATCTCCGGCTGTGCGCCAACTAGTTCACCCGCCAATAGGGAACGTGAGCTGGGTTTAGACCGTCGTGAGACAGGTTAGTTTTACCCTACTGATGACTAGTCGTTGCGATAGTAATCCTGCTCAGTACGAGAGGAACCGCAGGTTCGGACATTTGGTTCACGCACTCGCTCGAGCGGGCGATGGTGCGAAGCTACCATCCGTGGGATTATGCCTGAACGCCTCTAAGGCCGTATCCTGTCTAGACAAAGATATTGGGCAACGATATCTTGAAGAGTCTCGTGAGTCGAAAGGCTCAAAATAATTAAACTTTATTAGGCGTTTAACCTCGTGTTACTCGTCGAACGAGCCCAGTTACCGTCTGAGATCATCAGCTGACGGCAAGATTTATTTTGTTATGTTCAGCTGGATCTCCTGACGGATAATCATGGGTTCACATAATTTCGATGTCGAGACTTGGAATTGTTTGTACACGACTTACGTACCTGGCAGGGTGTTGTTCTCGGTAGAGCAGTTTCCACGCTGCAATCTGTTGAGACTCAACCCTTAGCTTGGGGATTCGTTGGAAGATCTTAGTGAGATCTTCCGTTAACGAGCTACCCAGATAATTATATGAATAGACTTTATTGTGTAGTCATATAATTTCTGATAAAAATAAATAAGACCTTACTATACACTGTATATAAGTATATATGCATTGGTGATTACGGTCAGTGGTCATCATATACATATTGCTATATATAGAAAAACAAAAGTTCAATACGATGTGCTCTATTATTATATAGCGCTTATCAGTAGTAATAGAGTATTGTTGTGGAGGCTTTTAAAAATCTATAGTTTCTCTATAGTGTCATAGTGACGCTGCCTATGATTTTGGATTGCAATAGGGGACGCTTTATTGTGTAGACAAATGATGGGTAGTTGGTAGCTATGACGGGGTAGGCCAAGAAGGGTATATGGGCAGTATCGACTGACCAGGACAGGGAAACAGCTCTCATATCCTGTTAGGTAGGTTTGTCTGTATACCTAACACTACATACCCATACTAGACCTCTGTCCTCTACATTGTATTGGTCATGCCTAGTCGCGGTTTTACATTATATAATAATGATGTAGTGGGGTGGAGTTAGATACCTCGATCAAGGAGAGCGACTTTAGCTTTATCTCCTTGACGAAAGAAATACTGACCAAAAAATAGAGGGTGCAAATGTTATTTGTGCCCTCAATAACTGAGCCCAGCAGTTAATAAAACCATAAACGATATACTATATTTGTATAGTAAAAAAGTGGGCAAACTGCTCCACTTACCTATACTTGTATAGTAAAAAATAGAGGGTGCAAATGCTATTTGTGCCCTCAATAACTGGCCAAGCACAGTTAATAAAACCATAAACGAATACTATATTTGTATAGTAAAATATAACTGAGTCCTAGCAGTGAAAACCATAAACGATATACAATACTTGTATAGTAAAAAAGTGGGCAAACTGCTCCACTTACCTATACTTGTATTGTAAAAAATAGAGGGTGCAAATGTTATTTGTGTCCTCAGTAACTGGTCAAGCACAGTTAATAAAACCATAAACGAATACTATATTTGTATAGTAAAATATAACTGAGTCCTAGCAGTGAAAACCATAAACGATATACAATACTTGTATAGTAAAAAAGTGGGTAAACTGCTCCACTTACCTATACTTGTATTGTAAAAAAGTGGAGGCACGGCTCCACTTATACTCCCAGAGATGATGAATAATTTGGTTGTAGGTGTAGATTTATTCTACACCAACAACAAGACTTCTAATGGATATATGAATGTATATCTCTGAGGGGCAAATGATTAACAGGTTGAATGAAGGTTGTAGGTGTCGATTTATTCCACACCTACAACGAAAAGACAATGTCAGAAAAGTAAATAAATATATATATGTATTTATATATTTATAACATCGAAAGATGAATGGAGAATTAATCCGACTCCACTTTCGAGAGATTTGAATGCTTGCAAATCAGAAACAGAGCATTTTAAATGCAAAAGATAAAGCCAAAATTTTGGAATATAGTGAACGAAAGATGGTAAACTGTTGGAGGTATATAATGGGTTCATACCTACAACATTTACTATTATATATTATATCTATATTATTATAAAAATACAATATGAATATACATTTTTCAGGAAAGATTTTGAAGTTCCATCTTGCATGTTTTGAAGTTCCATTTTGCATGTTTTGAAGTTCCATTTTGCATGTTTTGAAGTTCCATTTTGCCTGTTTTGAAGTTCCATTTTCGAACGTAAATTTTGCGACTTTAAGTTGAAGAATTTACAACGTTAACTTCGACATTGCCATTGGCATTGGCTTTGGCTTTGGCTTTGGCTTTGGTGGGCTGGGCTGGGCTGGGCTGGGCTGGGCTGGGCTGGGGCTGGGGTAGGGTAGGGTTAGGGTAGGGCGTAGGGTCGGGAGACCGTAGTTGCTTGGAATTGCAAAAGTGATGATCTTTTTTGGAAGTCTAAGATCTCACAATTCCCGATATTTCTGGGATTGTTGTTCACTTTTCTGCAGTTTTCGACCGTCTTGACGCTCAGAAGTTTCTAGATTGCAATGGTGGAATACTTGACGATGAAATTGTCGGCTTTTTCGTTCACATTTCCACCTACTGAATGCGGACGTTGCATTTGCATTGCTTATCGACCCTCTGTCTGTTTTTCATTTGTCATACGTTCCACTTATGGAAGTTCGAGAGACGTTGTTCAGAAGTTCCATATGTTTTACTTATAGAAGTTCAGAGAGACGTTGTTCAGAAGTTCCATATGTTTTACTTATAGAAGTTCAGAGAGACGTTGTTTAGAAGTTCCATATGTTTTACTTATAGAAGTTCAGAGAGACGTTGTTCAGAAGTTCCATATGTTTTACTTATAGAAGTTCAGAGAGACGTTGTCAGAAGTTCCATATGTTTTACTTATAGAAGTTCAGAGAGACGTTGTTCAGAAGTTCCATATGTTTTACTTATAGAAGTTCAGAGAGACGTTGTTCAGAAGTTCCATATGTTTTACTTATAGAAGTTCAGAGAGACGTTGTTCAGAAGTTCCATATGTTTTACTTATAGAAGTTCAGAGAGACGTTGTTCAGAAGTTCCATATGTTTTACTTATAGAAGTTCAGTGAGACGTTGTTCAGAAGTTCCATATGTTTTACTTATAGAAGTTCAGAGAGATGTTGTTCAGAAGTTCCATATGTTTTACTTATAGAAGTTCAGAGAGACGTTGTTCAGAAGTTCCATATGTTTTACTTATAGAAGTTCAGAGAGACGTTGTTCAGAAGTTCCATATGTTTTACTTATAGAAGTTCAGAGAGACGTTGTTCAGAAGTTCCATATGTTTTACTTATAGAAGTTCAGAGAGACGTTGTTCAGAAGTTCCATATGTTTTACTTATAGAAGTTCAGAGAGACGTTGTTCAGAAGTTCCATATGTTTTACTTATAGAAGTTCAGAAGACGTTGTTCAGAAGTTCCATATGTTTTACTTATAGAAGTTCAGAGAGATGTTGTCAGAAGTTCCATATGTTTTACTTATAGAAGTTCAGAGAGCGTTGTTCAGAAGTTCCATATGTTTTACTTATAGACGTTCAGAGAGACGTTGTTCAGAAGTTCCATATGTTTTACTTATAGAAGTTCAGAGAGATGTTGTTCAGAAGTTCCATATGTTTTACTTATAGAAGTTCAGAGAGATGTTGTTCAGAAGTTCCATATGTTTTACTTATAGAAGTTCAGAGAGATGTTGTTCAGAAGTTCCATATGTTTTACTTATAGAAGTTCAGCGAGATGTTGTTCAGAAGTTCCATATGTTTTACTTATAGAAGTTCAGCGAGATGTTGTTCAGAAGTTCCATATGTTTTACTTATAGAAGTTCAGAGAGACGTTGTTCAGAAGTTCCATATGTTTTACTTATAGAAGTTCAGGAGACGTTGTTCAGAAGTTCCATATGTTTTACTTATAGAAGTTCAGAGACGTTGTTCAGAAGTTCCATATGTTTTACTTATAGAAGTTCAGAGAGACATTGTTCAGAAGTTCCATATGTTTTACTTATAGAAGTTCAGAGAGACGTTGTTCAGAAGTTCCATATGTTTTACTTATAGAAGTTCAGAGAGACGTTGTTCAGAAGTTCCATATGTTTTACTTATAGAAGTTCAGAGAGACGTTGTTCAGAAGTTCCATATGTTTTACTTATAGAAGTTTAGAGAGATGTTGTTCAGAAGTTCCATATGTTTTACTTATAGAAGTTCAGAGAGATGTTGTTCAGAAGTTCCATATGTTTTACTTATAGAAGTTCAGAGAGATGTTGTTCAGAAGTTCCATATGTTTTACTTATAGAAGTTCAGAGAGACGTTGTTCAGAAGTTCCATATGTTTTACTTATAGAAGTTCAGAGAGACGTTGTTCAGAAGTTCCATATGTTTTACTTATAGAAGTTCATAGAGATGTTGTTCAGAAGTTCCATATGTTTTACTTATAGAAGTTCAGAGAGATGTTGTTCAGAAGTTCCATATGTTTTACTTATAGAAGTTCAGAGAGACGTTGTTCAGAAGTTCCATATGTTTTACTTATAGAAGTTCAGAGAGACGTTGTTCAGAAGTTCCATATGTTTTACTTATAGAAGTTCAGAGAGACGTTGTTCAGAAGTTCCATATGTTTTACTTATAGAAGTTCAGAGAGACGTTGTTCAGAAGTTCCATATGTTTTACTTATAGAAGTTCAGAGAGACGTTGTTCAGAAGTTCCATATGTTTTACTTATAGAAGTTCAGAGAGATGTTGTTCAGAAGTTCCATATGTTTTACTTATAGAAGTTCAGAGAGACGTTGTTCAGAAGTTCCATATGTTTTACTTATAGACGTTCAGAGAGACGTTGTTCAGAAGTTCCATATGTTTTACTTATAGAAGTTCAGAGAGATGTTGTTCAGAAGTTCCATATGTTTTACTTATAGAAGTTCAGAGAGATGTTGTTCAGAAGTTCCATATGTTTTACTTATAGAAGTTCAGAGAGATGTTGTTCAGAAGTTCCATATGTTTTACTTATAGAAGTTCAGCGAGATGTTGTTCAGAAGTTCCATATGTTTTACTTATAGAAGTTCAGCGAGATGTTGTTCAGAAGTTCCATATGTTTTACTTATAGAAGTTCAGAGAGACGTTGTTCAGAAGTTCCATATGTTTTACTTATAGAAGTTCAGAGAGACGTTGTTCAGAAGTTCCATATGTTTTACTTATAGAAGTTCAGAGAGACGTTGTTCAGAAGTTCCATATGTTTTACTTATAGAAGTTCAGAGAGACGTTGTTCAGAAGTTCCATATGTTTTACTTATAGAAGTTCAGAGAGACGTTGTTCAGAAGTTCCATATGTTTTACTTATAGAAGTTCAGAGAGCATTGTTCAGAAGTTCCATATGTTTTACTTATAGAAGTTCAGAGAGACGTTGTTCAGAAGTTCCATATGTTTTACTTATAGAAGTTTAGAGATGTTGTTCAGAAGTTCCATATGTTTTACTTATAGAAGTTCAGAGAGATGTTGTTCAGAAGTTCCATATGTTTTACTTATAGAAGTTCAGAGAGATGTTGTTCAGAAGTTCCATATGTTTTACTTATAGAAGTTCAGAGAGACGTTGTTCAGAAGTTCCATATGTTTTACTTATAGAAGTTCAGGAGACGTTGTTCAGAAGTTCCATATGTTTTACTTATAGAAGTTCATAGAGATGTTGTTCAGAAGTTCCATATGTTTTACTTATAGAAGTTCAGAGAGACGTTGTTCAGAAGTTCCATATGTTTTACTTATAGAAGTTCAGAGAGACGTTGTTCAGAAGTTCCATATGTTTTACTTATAGAAGTTCAGAGAGACGTTGTTCAGAAGTTCCATATGTTTTACTTATAGAAGTTCAGAGAGACGTTGTTCAGAAGTTCCATATGTTTTACTTATAGAAGTTCAGAGAGACGTTGTTCAGAAGTTCCATATGTTTTACTTATAGAAGTTCAGAGAGACGTTGTTCAGAAGTTCCATATGTTTTACTTATAGAAGTTCAGAGAGACATTGTTCAGAAGTTCCATATGTTTTACTTATAGAAGTTCAGAGAGACGTTGTTCAGAAGTTCCATATGTTTTACTTATAGAAGTTCAGAGAGACGTTGTTCAGAAGTTCCATATGTTTTACTTATAGAAGTTCAGAGAGATGTTGTTCAGAAGTTCCATATGTTTTACTTATAGAAGTTCAGAGAGATGTTGTTCAGAAGTTCCATATGTTTTACTTATAGAAGTTCAGAGAGATGTTGTTCAGAAGTTCCATATGTTTTACTTATAGAAGTTCAGAGAGATGTTGTTCAGAAGTTCCATATGTTTTACTTATAGAAGTTCAGCGAGATGTTGTTCAGAAGTTCCATATGTTTTACTTATAGAAGTTCAGCGAGATGTTGTTCAGAAGTTCCATATGTTTTACTTATAGAAGTTCAGAGAGACGTTGTTCAGAAGTTCCATATGTTTTACTTATAGACGTTCAGAGAGACGTTGTTCAGAAGTTCCATATGTTTTACTTATAGAAGTTCAGAGAGATGTTGTTCAGAAGTTCCATATGTTTTACTTATAGAAGTTCAGAGAGATGTTGTTCAGAAGTTCCATATGTTTTACTTATAGAAGTTCAGAGAGATGTTGTTCAGAAGTTCCATATGTTTTACTTATAGAAGTTCAGCGAGATGTTGTTCAGAAGTTCCATATGTTTTACTTATAGAAGTTCAGCGAGATGTTGTTCAGAAGTTCCATATGTTTTACTTATAGAAGTTCAGAGAGACGTTGTTCAGAAGTTCCATATGTTTTACTTATAGAAGTTCAGAGAGACGTTGTTCAGAAGTTCCATATGTTTTACTTATAGAAGTTCAGAGAGATGTTGTTCAGAAGTTCCATATGTTTTACTTATAGAAGTTCAGAGAGATGTTGTTCAGAAATATAAGGGAGAAATTCCTGTGTATTTAATGCTCATGTAGTTGACCAATTCAAACCCTATCAATGATTGGGAAAGATATCTGGATATTTTTGTCAGAAACCTCTTGGTAGATACAAATATTATCTATCTGCATTTATCAGACAAACCGGCAATAGAAATTATTCCATCCATCGATACAGTTAACACATTCAAGTATACATAGAAAAATAATAAAGCTGAAATAAGACTCATTCTCATAATTATCGGCCAGCACGTTCATATCCAAACAAAACAAAACATTACAAAACCATAACGTGCACACTGTGTGGCTTGTAGATGAGTACTGACGGTTGACCGCTCATGCACGTCACACCTAAATTGTTGCCGTCGTTGCCAGAATGTATACATAGTTGTCATTTACGGATATATATATATATATATATGCGTAAATATATATATATATATATTATTATGTTTAAATAAATGCTGTGACTCACACGTGAATATTACCTATTATATTTTATAAAATATAGGGTCAATTTAAGAAATAAACAATGGGTACAGAGTTTGTATTATTGCGACATCTATCACCAAATAGTTCAGTCATGTCAGCACTGGATGTAAAAAAGAAAGAAATCTATACATAATTGCTCGTAGGGTGGGCGTTATCTACCGGGAAATTTCGGCAAATGAATGGAGAATAAACCTTCTGAGAATTATAACAATGACATTGTCTGAATCTCGGCAACTTTCCATAGGGACATTATTAAATCTATCTGTCTTTATTAGGCACAATGACTAGTATTTATAGACCATATTTAATAAAAAGGATATAATTATACATGCTAATCGTCTAATTCCATGTTTATCTTTGTTTAAAATTATGTTTGAAGGCTATGTTTTTCCATGAGATGTAGTCCATTGATGTATTCAGAAACCAATAATAAAGCTAAAAAAATACTCATATTAATAATTATACGACATCACAATTAAACAAAAACAAAACAAAACAAAACAACAACGTCCACGCTGTGTAAAATGTCAATGAATAATGATGGCGGACAGCTTATGCACGTCACGCCTAAATTGGTGACGATGTTGCCAGAATGTATACAACGTTGCCGTCTACGTATTTATAAATATATATATATATATATATATATATATATATATATAAATATTTATATAAATTTATGTATATATAACTAAATATATAGTTATATATGGATATTGATATTTAGATATATATATGTATACATATATATATATATATATATATATATATATATATATATATATATATATATAAGGATATAACTGTATCTATATACAAATATATATATATATATATATATATATATAATATGCATATATAAACACACATCTATTTTCAATTATTATCTTCAATAATAATAATAATCATTATAAAATGTCCTGAAAATTCTTAAAAATAATCCCCTAGAAATAATGTTATGTTTAGGTAAAAATGGAAGTTCAAAACATACAATTCTGAAGTTCCATTTTGGTGAAAATGGAAGTTCAAAACATACGATTCTGAAGTTCCATATTTAGTACAAATGGAAGTTCAAAACATACAATTCTGAAGTTCCATATTTAGTAAAAATGGAAGTTCAAAACATACAATTCTCAAGTTCCATATTTAGTAAAGATGGAAGTTCAAAACATACGATTCTGAAGTTCCATATTTTATAAAAAGGGAACTTGAAAATTGAATATTTTCTATAATATTCAACAAAACAGTGTGATTTTATAAATAAATCCACATCTCAATAATAGGGTCTATATACACACAATAATAGTGAGAAATCTTGAAATATGTTATAAATAAACCCCTAGAAATAATGTTAAAATTATTGATGTTTTGATGTTCCATTTTAGCAAAAAGGGAAGTTCAAAACATACAATTCTGAAGTTCCATTTTGGTGAAAATGGAAGTTCAAAACATACGATTCTGAAGTTCCATATTTAGTAAAAATGGAAGTTCAAAACATACAATTCTGAAGTTCCATTTTGGTGAAAATGGAAGTTCAAAACATACAATTCTGAAGTTCCATTTTGGTGAAAATGTAAGTTCAAAACATACGATTCTGAAGTTCCATATTTAGTAAAAATGGAAGTTCAAAACATACAATTCTCAAGTTCCATATTTAGTAAAGATGGAAGTTCAAAACATACGATTCTCAAGTTCCATATTTAGTAAAGATGGAAGTTCAAAACATACGATTCTGAAGTTCCATATTTTATAAAAAGGAACTTGAAAATCGAATATTTTCTATAATATTCAACAAAACAGTGTGATTTTATAAATAAATCCACATCTCAATAATAGGGTCTATATACACACAATAATAGTGAGAAATCTTGAAATATGTTATAAATAAACCCCTAGAAATAATGTTAAAATTATTGATGTTTTGATGTTCCATTTTAGCAAAAAGGGAAGTTCAAAACATACAATTCTGAAGTTCCATTTTGGTGAAAATGGAAGTTCAAAACATACGATTCTGAAGTTCCATATTTAGTAAAAATGGAAGTTCAAAACATACAATTCTGAAGTTCCATAATTAGTAAAAATGGAAGTTCAAAACATACAATTCTCAAGTTCCATATTTAGTAAAGATGGAAGTTCAAAACATACGATTCTCAAGTTCCATTTTGGTGAAAATGGAAGTTCAAAACATACGATTCTGAAGTTCCATATTTTATAAAAAGGGAACTTGAAAATCGAATATTTTCTATGATATTCAACAAAACAGTGTGATTTTATAAATAAATCCACATCTCAATAATAGGGTCTATATACACACAATAATAGTGAGAAATCTTGAAATATGTTATAAATAAACCCCTAGAAATATTGTTAAAATTATTGATGTTTTGATGTTCCATTTTAGCAAAAAGGGAAGTTCAAAACATACAATTCTGAAGTTCCATTTTGGTGAAAATGGAAGTTCAAAACATACGATTCTGAAGTTCCATATTTAGTAAAAATGGAAGTTCAAAACATACAATTCTGAAGTTCCATATTTAGTAAAAATGGAAGTTCAAAACATACGATTCTCAAGTTCCATTTTGGTGAAAATGGAAGTTCAAAACATACGATTCTGAAGTTCCATATTTAGTAAAAATGGAAGTTCAAAACATACAATTCTGAAGTTCCATATTTAGTAAAAATGGAAGTTCAAAACATACGATTCTCAAGTTCCATTTTGGTGAAAATGGAAGTTCAAAACATACGATTCTGAAGTTCCATATTTAGTAAAAATGGAAGTTCAAAACATACGATTCTCAAGTTCCATATTTATTAAAAATGGAAGTTCAAAACATACGATTCTCAAGTTCCATTTTGGTGAAAATGGAAGTTCAAAACATACGATTCTGAAGTTCCATATTTAGTAAAAATGGAAGTTCAAAACATACGATTCTGAAGTTCCATATTTATTAAAAATGGAACTTCAGATTTCTAGATTTTTTGAATATTATAAACGCCAAAATCAGCTTAACTCGTAATTCTAAAATTATTATTCATCAATAGAGAAGTAAATGCAACTCAAAAGATAATAAAAAACCATAATATTGATACGAAAAGACCGTATTTACAAAGTTAAAAAATTTAGAAATCAGAAGTTCCATAAGAACTAAACATGGAACTTCAGATTTCCAATGCGTATTTAAAGGTTTTTGCGTGGCGGTCTAGCGGAGTAGGGCGCGTCGTTTCGTTAGAGTGCTGCCGAGAATAGGCCGTTATACTGCCTACGGTCCGTTACAAAAGTTCAACCATACATAGTATCCTCTAGTCGTCGTCCCGCAAAGACTGTCTAGGAGATTTTACTATATTATACTAATGTAAAAACGACTACAAGATATGTAGAGGATACTAGCGGGACGACACGACGTTTATCGCCAATATTTGTCCATATTTCCTTCTAGGTTATATATACACTATCGGTTAGTAGTCGTAACAAAATACCACCAGACTTAAACAAACCTCCTAGACGAGCAATTGGCTCTATTCCTATCATTTTTGGACGTTTGTGGATGCATGAAAATTGTTCAAGCAGACGTTCGGTATATTTTGGTGGTATTAAAGTTAATCAAATTAGGTATGTAAGAGTGTGGTACAAATGAATAATTTTTAAAATGTTCAAATGGAAGCTCTCTTTTACGACGATCCCTAATTTGATAGCATATTTAAAAATCAATCAAAGTCGCTGCGAAAAGATATTTCTTCGAGATGTCTTGAAACTTTGATGTGTATTTTGTGGTAGCAAATGCCTCGTCATCGTATTAGTGACGTACATGAATAATTAAAACTTTACTATACACTGTATATAAGTATATATGCATTGGTGATTACGGTCAGTGGTCATCATATACATATTGCTATATATAGAAAAACAAAAGTTCAATACGATGTGCTCTATTATTATATAGCGCTTATCAGTAGTAATAGAGTATTGTTGTAGGGACTTTTAAAAATCTATAGTCTCTATAGTGTCATAGTGACGCTGCCTATGATTT
>JAPTHL010000081.1:0-54885 GCA_028455855.1 Meloe dianella
ATATCGCTGTTGAAGCAATTATTTGTCGTGTTACTGCGATTTAATCAGGAATTTTTAACAATTACGATAGATTTAGACGAATTCAGTCAGTATTTATCGTCAAAACTGTTCGAAATATAACTGTTGAAGCACATTATTTGTCGTTTTACTGCGATTTCATCAGGAATATCTGATGGAATAAAGTTTTGTGATCGATCTGCGTATCTAATCAGATTTCAAGTGAAGCTTTGTCATTTTACCGATTCGGGACATATTTACTCTGAATTGCACCTAGGATGAGGCTTCCCTTAGTTAAGGAATTCAATCGCTAGCTTCATTAATAGCTGAAAATTAAAAGACGTTCAAACGCTCTGTACATTATATCCTATGCAATGTATACATAGAAAACGTCAAGATAACTCAAAATGTATAGGTAGGACGTCATTCGACAGGAGAAAGATCGATTCCAAACGTTTCAGAGGTATCAAACACAGATATATGGTGGAATAAAGTTTTGTGTTCGATCTGTGTATCTAATCAGATTTCAAGTGCAGCTTTGTCTTTATTACGATTTGAGACGTATTTACTCTGTATTAGACCTAGGATGAGACTTTCCATCGTTCAGGAATTCAATCGATAGCTTCATTAATAAGTGAAAATGAATAGACGTTCAAATGCGCTGTACATTATATCTTATGCAATGTATACATAGGAAACGTCATGATTACTCAAAATATAAAGGTAGGACGTAATTTGACACGCGAAAGAACGATCCCTGACGTTTTGGAGGTATCAAACACAGGTATATGATGGAATTAAGATTTGTATTCGTTCTATGTATCTAATCATATTTCGAATTGAGCTTTGTCTTTCTTACGATTTGAGACGTAGTTACTCTGTATTAGACCTAGGATGAGACTTTTTTCGTCCAGGAATTCAATCGATAGCTTCATTAATAACTGAAAATTAACAGACGTTCAAATGCTCTGTACATTATATCCTGTAGAATGTGTACACAGGAAACGTCAAGATTACTCAAAATATAGAGGTAGGACGTAATTTGACATGCGAAAGAACGATTCTTAACGTTTCGGAGGTATCAAACACATATATATGATACAATCTAATTTTTTAATCGTTCTATGTATCTAATCATATTTCAAATGGAGCTCTGTTTTTTTTACAATTTGAGACGTATTTACTCTGTATTAGACCTAGGATAAGACTTTCCTTCGTTCAGGAATTCAATCGATAGCTTCATTAATAACTGTATATTACAAGACGTTCAAATGCGCTGTACATTATATCTTATGCAATGTATACATAGAAAACGTCAAGATAACTTAAAATATAGAGGTAGGACGTAACTTGACACGAAAATGAACGATTCCTAACGTTTCGGATGTATCAAACACAGATATATGATGGAATAAAGTTTTGTTTTCGGTCTGTGTATCCAATCAGATTGCAAGTGGAGCTTTGTCTTTTTTACGATTTGAGACGTAGTTACTCTGTATTAGACCTAGGATGAGACTTTCCTTCGTTCAGGAATTCAATCGATAACTAAATTAATAACTGAATATTAAAAGACGTTCGAATGCGCTGTACATTATATCTTAAGCAATGTATGCACAGAAAACGTCAAGATAACATAAAATATAGAGGTAGGACGTAATTTGACACGAGAAAGAACGATTCCTAACGTTTCGGAGGTATCAAGCACAGGTATATGATGGAATTGAATTTTGTAATCGTTCTATGTATCTAATCATATTTCAAATGGAGCTCTGTCTTTCTTACAATTTCAAACGTATTTACTCTGTATTAGAACTAGGATAAGACTTTCCTTCGTTCAGGAATTCAATCGATAGCTTCATTAATAACAGAATATTAAAAGACGTTCAAATGCCCTGTACATTATATCTTATGCAATGTATACATAGAAAACGTCAAGGTAACTTAAATTATAGAGGTAAGACGTAATTTGACACGAGAAAGAACGATTCCTAACGTTTTGGATGTATCAAACACAGATATATGATGGAATAAAGATTTGTGTTCGATCTGTGTATCCAATCAGATTTCAAGTGGAGCTTTGCCTTTTTTACGACTTGAGACGTAGTTACTCTGTATTAGACCTAGGATGAGACTTCTTCGTTCACTAATTCAATCTATAGCTTCATTATTAACTGAAAATTATAGAAAGTTCAAATGCTCTGTACATTATATCTTATGCAATGTATACATAGAAAACGTCAAGATAACTCAAGATGTATAGGTAGGACGTCATTCGACAGGGGAAAGAACGATTCCAAACGTTTCAGAGGTATCAAACACAGATATATGGTGGAATAAAGTTTTGTGTTCGATCTGTGTATCTAATCAGATTTCAAGTGCAGCTTTGTCTTTATTACGATTTGAGACGTATTTACTCTGTATTACACCTAGGATGAGGCTCCCCTTTGTTTAGGGATTCAATCGATAGCTTCATTAATAACTGAAAATTAAAAGACGTTCAAATGCGCTGTACATTATATCTTATGCAATGTATACATAGGAAACGTCCAGATAACTTAAAATATAGAGGTGAGACGTAATTAGACACGAGAAAGAACGATTCCTTACGTTTCGGAGGTATCAAACGCAGTTATATGATGGAATTAAATTTTGTAATCGTTCTATGTATCTAATCATATTTCAAACGGAGATCTGTCTTTTATACGATTTGAGACGTATTTAGTCTGTATTAGGCCTAGGATGAGACTTTGCTTCGTTAAGGAATTCAATCGCTAGCTTCATTAATGCCTGAAAATTAAAAGACGTTCAAATGCTCTGTACATTATATCTTATGCAATGTATACATAGAAAATGTCAAGATAACTCAAGATGTATAGGTAGGACGTCATTCGACAGGGAAAGAACGATTCCAAACGTTTCAGAGGTATCAAACACAGATATATGGTGGAATAAAGTTTTGTGTTCGATCTGTGTATCTAATCAGATTTCAAGTGCAGCTTTGTCTTTATTACGATTTGAGACGTATTTACTCTGTATTACACCTAGGATGAGGCTCCCCTTTGTTTAGGGATTCAATCGATAGCTTCTATTAATAACTGAAAATTAAAAGACGTTCAAATGCGCTGTACATTATATCTTATGCAATGTATACATCAGGATAACGTCACGATAGACTTACAAATATAGAGGTGATGACGTAGTTAGACACGAGAAAGAACGATTCCTTACGTTTCGGAGGTATTGCAAACGCAGGTATATGATGGAATTAAATTTTGTAATCTGTTCTATGTATCTAATCATATTTCAAACGGAGATCTGTCTTTTATATGATTTTAGATGTATTTAGTCTGTATTAGGCCTAGGATGAGACTTTGCTTCGTTAAGGAATTCAATCGCTAGCTTCATTAATGCCTGAAAATTAAAAGACGTTCAAACGCTCTGTACATTATATCCTATGCAATGTATACATAGAAAACGTCAAGATAACTCAAAATGTATAGGTAGGACGTCATTCGACAGGAGAAAGATCGATTCCAAACGTTTCAGAGGTATCAAACACAGATATATGGTGGAATAAAGTTTTGTGTTCGATCTGTGTATCTAATCAGATTTCAAGTGCAGCTTTGTCTTTATTACGATATGAGACGTATTTACTCTGTATTAGACCTAGGATGAGACTTTCCATCGTTCAGGAATTCAATCGATAGCTTCATTAATAAGTGAAAATGAATAGACGTTCAAATGCGCTGTACATTATATCTTATGCAATGTATACATAGGAAACGTCATGATTACTCAAAATATAAAGGTAGGACGTAATTTGACACGCGAAAGAACGATCCCTGACGTTTTGGAGGTATCAAACACAGGTATATGATGGAATTAAGATTTGTAATCGTTCTATGTATCTAATCATATTTCGAATTGAGCTTTGTCTTTCTTACGATTTGAGACGTAGTTACTCTGTATTAGACCTAGGATGAGACTTTTTTTCGTCCAGGAATTCAATCGATAGCTTCATTAATAACTGAAAATTAACAGACGTTCAAATGCTCTGTACATTATATCCTGTAGAATGTGTACACAGGAAACGTCAAGATTACTCAAAATATAGAGGTAGGACGTAATTTGACATGCGAAAGAACGATTCTTAACGTTTCGGAGGTATCAAACACATATATATGATACAATTTAATTTTTTAATCGTTCTATGTATCTAATCATATTTCAAATGGAGCTCTGTTTTTTTTACAATTTGAGACGTATTTACTCTGTATTAGACCTAGGATAAGACTTTCCTTCGTTCAGGAATTCAATCGATAGCTTCATTAATAACTGTATATTACAAGACGTTCAAATGCGCTGTACATTATATCTTATGCAATGTATAAATTGAAAACGTCAAGATAACTTGAAATATAGAGGTAGGACGTAGTTTGACACGAGAAAGAACGATTCCTAGCGTTTCGGAGGTATCAAACGCAGGTATATGATGGAATTAAATTTTGTAATAGTTCTATGTATCTAATCATATTTCAAATGGAGCTCCGTCTTTTTTATGATTTGAGACGTATTTAGTCTGTATTAGGCCTAGGATGAGACTTTGCTTCGTTAAGGAATTCAATCGCTAGCTTCATTAATAACTGAAAATTAAAAGACGTTCAAACGCTCTGTACATTATATCTTATGCAATGTATACATAGAAAACGTCAAGATAACTCAAAATGTATAGGTAGGACGTCATTCGACACGGGAAAGAACGATTCCAAACGTTTCAGAGGTATCAAACAAAGATATATGATGGAATAAAGTTTTGTATTCGAACTGTGTATCTAATCAGATTTCAAGTGCAGCTTTGTCTTTATTACGATTTGAGACGTATTTACTCTGTATTAGACATAGGATGACACTTTTTTTCGTTCAGGAATTCAATCTATAGCTTCATTATTAACTGAAAATAAAAGAAAGTTGAAATGCTCTGTACATTATATCTTATGCAATGTATACATGGGAAACGTCAAGATAACTATAAATATAGATGTAGGACGTAGTTTGACACGAAAATGAACGATTCCTAACGTTTCGGATGTATCAAACACAGATATATGATGGAATAAAGTTTTGTTTTCGGTCTGTGTATCCAATCAGATTGCAAGTGGAGCTTTGTCTTTTTTACGATTTGAGACGTAGTTACTCTGTATTAGACCTAGGATGAGACTTTCCTTCGTTCAGGAATTCAATCGATAACTTCATTAGTAACTGAAAATTAAAAGACGTTCAAATGCTCTGTACATTATATCATATGCAATGTATACATAGGAAACGTCAAGATAACTTAATATATAGAGGTAGGACGTCATTCGACAATGGAAAGAACGATTCCAAACGTTTCAGATGGGTCAAACACAGATATATGATGGAATAAAGTTTTGTGTCCGATCTGTGTATCTAATCAGATTTCAAGTGGCACTTTGTCTTTTTTACGATTTGGGACGTAGTTACTCTGTATTAGACCTAGGATGAGACTTTCTTTCGTTCAGGAATTCAATCGATAGCTTCATTCATAACTGAAAATTAAAAGACGTTCAAATGCTCTGTACATTATATCTTGTGCAATGTGTACATAGGAGACGTCAAGATTACTCAAAATATAGAGGTAGGACGTAGTTTGACACGCGAAAGAACGATTCCTAACGTTTCGGAGGTATCAACACAGGTATATGATGGAATTAAATTATGTAATCGTTCTATGTATCTAATCATATTTCAAATGAAGCTCTGTCTTTTTTACAATTTGAGACGTATTTACCCTGTATTAGACCTAGGATAGGACTTTCCTTCGTTCAGGAATGCAATCGATAACTCCACTAATAACTGAATATTAAAAGACGTTCGAATGCGCTGTACATTATATCTTAAGCAATGTATGCACAGAAAACGTCAAGATAACATAAAATATAGAGGTAGGACGTAATTTGACACGAGAAAGAACGATTCCTAACGTTTCGGAGGTATCAAGCACAGGTATATGATGGAATTGAATTTTGTAATCGTTCTATGTATCTAATCATATTTCAAATGGAAATCTGTCTTTTTTATGATTTGAGACGTATTTAGTCAGTATTAGGCCTCGGATGAGACTTTGCTTCGTTAAGGAATTCAATCGCTAGCTTCATTAATGCCTGAAAATTAAAAGACGTTCAAACGCTCTGTACATTATATCTTATGCAATGTATACATAGAAATCGTCAAGATAACTTAAAATGTATAGGTAGGACGTCATTCGACAGGGAAAGAACGATTCCAAACGTTTCAGAGGTATCAAACACAGATATATGGTGGAATAAAGTTTTGTGTTCGATCTGTGTATCTAATCAGATTTCAAGTGCAGCTTTGTCTTTATTACGATTTGAGACGTATTTACTCTGTATTAGACCTAGGATGAGGCTTTCCTTCGTTCAGGAATTCAATCGAAAGTTTCATTAATAAGTGAAAATGAATAGACGTTCCAATGCGCTGTACATTATATCTTATGCAATGTATACACAGGAAACGTAATGATTACTCAAAATATAAAGGTAGGACGTAATTTGACACGCGAAAGAACGATTCCTGACGTTTCGGAGGTATGAAACACAGGTATATGATGGAATTAAGATTTGTAATCGTTCTATGTATCTAATCATATTTCAAATGGAGCTCTGTTTTTTTTACAATTTGAGACGTATTTACTCTGTATTAGACCTAGGATAAGACTTTCCTTCGTTCAGGAATTCAATCGATAGCTTCATTAATAACTGTATATTACAAGACGTTCAAATGCGCTGTACATTATATCTTATGAAATGTATACATAGAAAACGTCAAGATAACTTAAAATATAGAGGTAGGACGTAACTTGACAAGAAAATGAACGATTCCTAACGTTTCGGAGGTATCAAACACAGATATATGATGGAATAAAGTTTTGTTTTCGATCTGTGTATCCAATCAGATTGCAAGTGGAGCTTTCTCTTTTTACGATTCGAGACGTAGTTACTCTGTATTAGACCTAGGATGAGACTTTCCTTCGTTCAGGAATTCAATCGATAACTTCATTAGTAACTGAAAATTAAAAGACGTTCAAATGCTCTGTACATTATATCGTATGCAATGTATACATAGGCAACGTCAAGATAACTTAAAATATAGAGGTAGGACGTAATTTTACACGCGAAAGAATGATTCCTAACGTTTCGGAGGTATCAAACACAGGTATATGATGGAATTAAGTTTTGTAATCGTTCTATGTATCTAATCATATTTCAAATGGAGCTCTGTCTCTTTTAAAATTTGAGACGTATTTACTCTGTATTAGACCTAGGATGAGACTTTTTTCGTTCAGGAATTCAATCTATAGCTTCATTAATAACTGAACATTAAAGGGAGTTCAAATGCTCTGTACATTATATCCTATGCAATGTATACATGGGAAACTTCAAGATATCCTAAAATATAGAGGTAGGACGTAGTTTGACACGAGAAAGAACGATTCCTAGCGTTTCGGAGGTATCAAACGCAGGTATATGATGGAATTAAATTTTGTAATAGTTCTATGTATCTAATCATATTTCAAATGGAGCTCCGTCTTTTTTATGATTTGAGACGTATTTAGTCTGTATTAGGCCTAGGATGAGACTTTGCTTCGTTAAGGAATTCAATCGCTAGCTTCATTAATAACTGAAAATTAAAAGACGTTCAAACGCTCTGTACATTATATCTTATGCAATGTATACATAGAAAACGTCAAGATAACTCAAAATGTATAGGTAGGACGTCATTCGACACGGGAAAGAACGATTCCAAACGTTTCAGAGGTATCAAACAAAGATATATGATGGAATAAAGTTTTGTATTCGAACTGTGTATCTAATCAGATTTCAAGTGCAGCTTTGTCTTTATCACGATTTGAGACGTATTTACTCTGTATTAGACATAGGATGACACTATTTTTCGTTCAGGAATTCAATCTATAGCTTCATTATTAACTGAAAATAAAAGAAAGTTGAAATGCTCTGTACATTATATCTTATGCAATGTATACATGGGAAACGTCAAGATAACTATAAATATAGATGTAGGACGTAGTTTGACACGAAAATGAACGATTCCTAACGTTTCGGATGTATCAAACACAGATATATGATGGAATAAAGTTTTGTTTTCGGTCTGTGTATCCAATCAGATTGCAAGTGGAGCTTTGTCTTTTTTACGATTTGAGACGTAGTTACTCTGTATTAGACCTAGGATGAGACTTTCCTTCGTTCAGGAATTCAATCGATAACTTCATTAGTAACTGAAAATTAAAAGACGTTCAAATGCTCTGTACATTATATCATATGCAATGTATACATAGGAAACGTCAAGATAACTTAATATATAGAGGTAGGACGTCATTCGACAATGGAAAGAACGATTCCAAACGTTTCAGATGGGTCAAACACAGATATATGATGGAATAAAGTTTTGTGTCCGATCTGTGTATCTAATCAGATTTCAAGTGGCACTTTGTCTTTTTTACGATTTGGGACGTAGTTACTCTGTATTAGACCTAGGATGAGACTTTCTTTCGTTCAGGAATTCAATCGATAGCTTCATTCATAACTGAAAATTAAAAGACGTTCAAATGCTCTGTACATTATATCTTGTGCAATGTGTACATAGGAGACGTCAAGATTACTCAAAATATAGAGGTAGGACGTAGTTTGACACGCGAAAGAACGATTCCTAACGTTTCGGAGGTATCAACACAGGTATATGATGGAATTAAATTATGTAATCGTTCTATGTATCTAATCATATTTCAAATGAAGCTCTGTCTTTTTTACAATTTGAGACGTATTTACCCTGTATTAGACCTAGGATAGGACTTTCCTTCGTTCAGGAATGCAATCGATAACTCCACTAATAACTGAATATTAAAAGACGTTCGAATGCGCTGTACATTATATCTTAAGCAATGTATGCACAGAAAACGTCAAGATAACATAAAATATAGAGGTAGGACGTAATTTGACACGAGAAAGAACGATTCCTAACGTTTCGGAGGTATCAAGCACAGGTATATGATGGAATTGAATTTTGTAATCGTTCTATGTATCTAATCATATTTCAAATGGAAATCTGTCTTTTTTATGATTTGAGACGTATTTAGTCAGTATTAGGCCTCGGATGAGACTTTGCTTCGTTAAGGAATTCAATCGCTAGCTTCATTAATGCCTGAAAATTAAAAGACGTTCAAACGCTCTGTACATTATATCTTATGCAATGTATACATAGAAATCGTCAAGATAACTTAAAATGTATAGGTAGGACGTCATTCGACAGGGGAAAGAACGATTCCAAACGTTTCAGAGGTATCAAACACAGATATATGGTGGAATAAAGTTTTGTGTTCGATCTGTGTATCTAATCAGATTTCAAGTGCAGCTTTGTCTTTATTACGATTTGAGACGTATTTACTCTGTATTAGACCTAGGATGAGGCTTTCCTTCGTTCAGGAATTCAATCGAAAGTTTCATTAATAAGTGAAAATGAATAGACGTTCCAATGCGCTGTACATTATATCTTATGCAATGTATACACAGGAAACGTAATGATTACTCAAAATATAAAGGTAGGACGTGATTTGACACGCGAAAGAACGATTCCTGACGTTTCGGAGGTATGAAACACAGGTATATGATGGAATTAAGATTTGTAATCGTTCTATGTATCTAATCATATTTCAAATGGAGCTCTGTTTTTTTACAATTTGAGACGTATTTACTCTGTATTAGACCTAGGATAAGACTTTCCTTCGTTCAGGAATTCAATCGATAGCTTCATTAATAACTGTATATTACAAGACGTTCAAATGCGCTGTACATTATATCTTATGAAATGTATACATAGAAAACGTCAAGATAACTTAAAATATAGAGGTAGGACGTAACTTGACAAGAAAATGAACGATTCCTAACGTTTCGGAGGTATCAAACACAGATATATGATGGAATAAAGTTTTGTTTTCGATCTGTGTATCCAATCAGATTGCAAGTGGAGCTTTCTCTTTTTTACGATTCGAGACGTAGTTACTCTGTATTAGACCTAGGATGAGACTTTCCTTCGTTCAGGAATTCAATCGATAACTTCATTAGTAACTGAAAATTAAAAGACGTTCAAATGCTCTGTACATTATATCGTATGCAATGTATACATAGGCAACGTCAAGATAACTTAAAATATAGAGGTAGGACGTAATTTTACACGCGAAAGAATGATTCCTAACGTTTCGGAGGTATCAAACACAGGTATATGATGGAATTAAGTTTTGTAATCGTTCTATGTATCTAATCATATTTCAAATGGAGCTCTGTCTCTTTTAAAATTTGAGACGTATTTACTCTGTATTAGACCTAGGATGAGACTTTTTTTCGTTCAGGAATTCAATCTATAGCTTCATTAATAACTGAACATTAAAGGGAGTTCAAATGCTCTGTACATTATATCCTATGCAATGTATACATGGGAAACTTCAAGATATCCTAAAATATAGAGGTAGGACGTAATTTACCACGAGAAAGAACGATTCCAAACGTTTCAGAGGTATCAAACACAGATATATGATGGAATAAAGTTTTGTAATCGTTCTATGTATCCAATCAGATTTCAAGTGAAGCTCTGTCTTTTTTATGATTTGAGACGTATTTGCTCTGTATTAGACCTAGGATGAGACTATCCTTCGTTAAGGAATTCAATCGCTAGCTTCATTAATAACTGAAAATTAAAAGACGTTCAAATGCTCTGTACATTATATCTTATGCAATGAATACATAGAAAACTTCAAGATAATATAAAATATAGAGGTAGGATGTCATTCGACAGGGGAAGGAACGATTCCAAACGTTTCAGATTTATCAAACACAGATATATGATGGAATCAAGTTTTGTCTTCGATCTGTGTATCCAATCAGATTTCAAGTGGAGCTTTGTCTTTTTTACGATTTGAGATGTAGTTACTCTGTATTAGACCTAGGATGAGACTTTCCTTCGTTCAGGAATTCAATCGATAGCTTCATTAATAACTGAAAATTAAAAGACGTTCAAATGCGCTCTACATTATATCTTATGCAATGTATAAATTGAAAACGTCAAGATAACTTGAAATATAGAGGTAGGACGTAGTTTGACACGAGAAAGAACGATTCCTAGCGTTTCGGAGGTATCAAACGCAGGTATATGATGGAATTAAATTTTGTAATCGTTCTATGTACCTAATCATATTTCAAATGGAGCTCTGTCTTTTTTATGATTTGAGACGTATTTAGTATGTATTAGGCCTAGGATGAGACTTTGCTTCGTTAAGGAATTCAATCGCTAGCTTCATTAATAACTGAAAATTAAAAGACGTTCAAACGCTCTGTACATTATAGCTTATGCAATGTATATATAGAAAACGTCAAGATAACTTAAAATATAGGAGTAGGACGTAATTTGACACGGGAAAGAACGATTCCTAACGTTTCGGAGGTATCAAACACAGATATATTATTGAATTAAGTTTTGTAATTGTTCTATGTATCTAATCATATTTCAAATGTAGCTCTGTCTTTTTTACAGTTTGAGACGTATTTACTCTGTATTAGACCTGGGATGAGGCTTTCATTTGTTCAGGAATTCAATCGATAGCTTCATTGATAACTGAAAATTACAAGACGTTCAAATGCTCTGTACATTATATCTTATGCAATGTGTACATAGAAAACGTCCAGATAACTTAAAATGTAGAGGTAGGACGTCATTCGACACGGGAAAGAACGATTCCAAACGCTTCAGATGTATCAAACACAGATAAATGATGGAATAAAATTTTGTGTTCCATCTGTGTATCTATTCGGATTTCAAGTGCAGCTTTGTCCTTTTCACGATTTGAGACGTATTTACTCAGTATTAGACCTAGGATGAGGCTCCCCTTCGTTTAGGAATTCAATCGATAGCTTCATTAATAACTGAAAATTAAAAGACGTTCAAATGCGCTGTACATTATATCTTATGCAATGTATAAATTGAAAACGTCAAGATAACTTGAAATATAGAGGTAGGACGTAGTTTGACACGAGAAAGAACGATTCCTAGCGTTTCGGAGGTATCAAACGCAGGTATATGATGGAATTAAATTTTGTAATCGTTCTATGTATCTAATCATATTTCGAATGGAGCTCTGTCTTTTTTATGATTTGAGACGTATTTAGTCTGTATTAGGCCTAGGATGAGACTTTGCTTCGTTAAGGTATTCAATCGCTAGCTTCATTAATAACTGAAAATTAAAAGACGTTCAAACGCTCTGTACATTATATCTTATGCAATGTATACATAGAATACGTCAAGATAACTCAAAATCTATAGGTAGGACGTCATTCGACACGGGAAAGAACGATTCCAAACGTTTCAGAGGTATCAAACACAGATATATGATGGAATAAAGTTTTGTGTTCGATCTGTGTATCTAATCAGATTTCAAGTGCAGCTTTGTCATTGGTATGATTTGAGACGTATTTACTCTGTATTAGACCTAGGATGAGACTTTCCTTCGTTCAGGAATTCAATCGATAGCTTCATTAATAAGTGAAAATGGATAGACGTTCAAATGCGCTGTACATTATATCTTATGCGATGTATACTTAGGAAACGTCAAGATTACTCAAAATATAAAGGTAGGACGTAATTTGACACGCGAAAGAACGATTCCTGACGTTTCGGAGGTATCAAACACAGGTATATGATGGAATTAAGTTTTGTAATCGTTCTATGTATCTAATTATATTTCAAATGGAGCTTTGTCTTTTTTACGATTTGAGACGTAGTTACTCTGTATAGACCTAGGATGAGACTTTCCTCCGTTCAGGAATTCAATCGATAGCTTCATTAATAACTGAATATTAAAAGATGTTCAAATGCCCTGTACATTATAGCTTATGCAATGTATACATAGAAAACTTCAAGATAACTTAAAATATAGGGGTAGGACGTAATTTGACAAGAGAAAGAACGATTCCTAACGTTTTGGAAGTATCAAACACAGATATATGATGGAATAAAGATTTGTGTTCGATCTGTGTATCCAATAAGATTTCAAGTGAAGCGTTGTCTTTTTTACGATTTGAGACGTAGTTACTCTGTATTAGACCTAGGATGAGACTTTCCTTCGTTCAGGAGTTCAATCGACAGCTTCATTAATAACTGAATATTAAAAGACGTTCAAATGCGCTGTACATTATATCTTATGCAATTTAAACATGGGAAATGTCAAGATGACTTAAAATATAGAGGTAGGACGTAATTTGACACGAGAAAGAACGATTCCAAACGTTTCAGAGGTATCAAACGCAGATACATGATGGAATTGAGTTCAGTAATCGTTCTATGTATCTAACCAGATTTCAAGTAAAGCTCTGTCTTTTTTACGATTCGGGACGTATTTACTCTGTATTAGACATAGGATGAGACTTTTTTTCGTTCAGGAATTCAATCTATAGCTTCATTATTAACTGAAAATAAAAGAAAATTCAAATGTTCAGTACATTATATCTTATGCAATGTATACATGGGAAACGTCAAGATAACTATAAATATAGATGTAGGACGTAGTTTGACACGAGAAAGAACGATTCCAAACGTTTCAGAGGTATCAAACACAGATATATGATGGAATAAAGTTTTGTAATCGTTCTATGTATCTAATCAGATTTCAAGTGGAGCTCTGTTTTTTTTTATGGTTTGAGACGTATTTACTCTGTATTAGACCTATTATGAGACTATCCTTCTTTAAGGAATTCAATCGCTAGCTTCACTAATAACTGAAAATTAAAAGACGTTCAAATGCTCTGTACATTATATCTTATGCAATTTAAACATGGGAAATGTCAAGATGACTTAAAATATAGAGGTAGGACGTAATTTGACACGAGAAAGAACGATTCCAAACGTTTCAGAGGTATCAAACGCAGATACATGATGGAATTGAGTTCAGTAATCGTTCTATGTATCTAACCAGATTTCAAGTAAAGCTCTGTCTTTTTTACGATTCGGGACGTATTTACTCTGTATTAGACATAGGATGAGACTTTTTTTCGTTCAGGAATTCAATCTATAGCTTCATTATTAACTGAAAATAAAAGAAAATTCAAATGTTCAGTACATTATATCTTATGCAATGTATACATGGGAAACGTCAAGATAACTATAAATATAGATGTAGGACGTAGTTTGACACGAGAAAGAACGATTCCAAACGTTTCGGAGGTATGAAACACAGGTATATGATGGAATTAAGATTTGTAATCGTTCTATGTATCTAATCATATTTCAAATGGAGCTCTGTTTTTTTTTACAATTTGAGACGTATTTACTCTGTATTAGACCTAGGATAAGACTTTCCTTCGTTCAGGAATTCAATCGATAGCTTCATTAATAACTGTATATTACAAGACGTTCAAATGCGCTGTACATTATATCTTATGAAATGTATACATAGAAAACGTCAAGATAACTTAAAATATAGAGGTAGGACGTAACTTGACAAGAAAATGAACGATTCCTAACGTTTCGGAGGTATCAAACACAGATATATGATGGAATAAAGTTTTGTTTTCGATCTGTGTATCCAATCAGATTGCAAGTGGAGCTTTCTCTTTTTTACGATTCGAGACGTAGTTACTCTGTATTAGACCTAGGATGAGACTTTCCTTCGTTCAGGAATTCAATCGATAACTTCATTAGTAACTGAAAATTAAAAGACGTTCAAATGCTCTGTACATTATATCGTATGCAATGTATACATAGGCAACGTCAAGATAACTTAAAATATAGAGGTAGGACGTAATTTTACACGCGAAAGAATGATTCCTAACGTTTCGGAGGTATCAAACACAGGTATATGATGGAATTAAGTTTTGTAATCGTTCTATGTATCTAATCATATTTCAAATGGAGCTCTGTCTCTTTTAAAATTTGAGACGTATTTACTCTGTATTAGACCTAGGATGAGACTATCCTTCGTTAAGGAATTCAATCGCTAGCTTCATTAATAACTGAAAATTAAAAGACGTTCAAATGCTCTGTACATTATATCTTATGCAATGAATACATAGAAAACTTCAAGATAATATAAAATATAGAGGTAGGATGTCATTCGACAGGGGAAGGAACGATTCCAAACGTTTCAGATTTATCAAACACAGATATATGATGGAATCAAGTTTTGTCTTCGATCTGTGTATCCAATCAGATTTCAAGTGGAGCTTTGTCTTTTTTACGATTTGAGATGTAGTTACTCTGTATTAGACCTAGGATGAGACTTTCCTTCGTTCAGGAATTCAATCGATAGCTTCATTAATAACTGAAAATTAAAAGACGTTCAAATGCGCTCTACATTATATCTTATGCAATGTATAAATTGAAAACGTCAAGATAACTTGAAATATAGAGGTAGGACGTAGTTTGACACGAGAAAGAACGATTCCTAGCGTTTCGGAGGTATCAAACGCAGGTATATGATGGAATTAAATTTTGTAATCGTTCTATGTACCTAATCATATTTCAAATGGAGCTCTGTCTTTTTTATGATTTGAGACGTATTTAGTATGTATTAGGCCTAGGATGAGACTTTGCTTCGTTAAGGAATTCAATCGCTAGCTTCATTAATAACTGAAAATTAAAAGACGTTCAAACGCTCTGTACATTATAGCTTATGCAATGTATATATAGAAAACGTCAAGATAACTTAAAATATAGGAGTAGGACGTAATTTGACACGGGAAAGAACGATTCCTAACGTTTCGGAGGTATCAAACACAGATATATTATTGAATTAAGTTTTGTAATTGTTCTATGTATCTAATCATATTTCAAATGTAGCTCTGTCTTTTTTACAGTTTGAGACGTATTTACTCTGTATTAGACCTGGGATGAGGCTTTCATTTGTTCAGGAATTCAATCGATAGCTTCATTGATAACTGAAAATTACAAGACGTTCAAATGCTCTGTACATTATATCTTATGCAATGTATACATAGAAAACGTCCAGATAACTTAAAATGTAGAGGTAGGACGTCATTCGACACGGGAAAGAACAATTCCAAACGCTTCAGATGTATCAAACACAGATAAATGATGGAATAAAATTTTGTGTTCCATCTGTGTATCTATTCGGATTTCAAGTGCAGCTTTGTCCTTTTCACGATTTGAGACGTATTTACTCAGTATTAGACCTAGGATGAGGCTCCCCTTCGTTTAGGAATTCAATCGATAGCTTCATTAATAACTGAAAATTAAAAGACGTTCAAATGCGCTGTACATTATATCTTATGCAATGTATAAATTGAAAACGTCAAGATAACTTGAAATATAGAGGTAGGACGTAGTTTGACACGAGAAAGAACGATTCCTAGCGTTTCGGAGGTATCAAACGCAGGTATATGATGGAATTAAATTTTGTAATCGTTCTATGTATCTAATCATATTTCGAATGGAGCTCTGTCTTTTTTATGATTTGAGACGTATTTAGTCTGTATTAGGCCTAGGATGAGACTTTGCTTCGTTAAGGTATTCAATCGCTAGCTTCATTAATAACTGAAAATTAAAAGACGTTCAAACGCTCTGTACATTATATCTTATGCAATGTATACATAGTATACGTCAAGATAACTCAAAATCTATAGGTAGGACGTCATTCGACACGGGAAAGAACGATTCCAAACGTTTCAGAGGTATCAAACACAGATATATGATGGAATAAAGTTTTGTGTTCGATCTGTGTATCTAATCAGATTTCAAGTGCAGCTTTGTCATTAGTATGATTTGAGACGTATTTACTCTGTATTAGACCTAGGATGAGACTTTCCTTCGTTCAGGAATTCAATCGATAGCTTCATTAATAAGTGAAAATGGATAGACGTTCAAATGCGCTGTACATTATATCTTATGCGATGTATACTTAGGAAACGTCAAGATTACTCAAAATATAAAGGTAGGACGTAATTTGACACGCGAAAGAACGATTCCTGACGTTTCGGAGGTATCAAACACAGGTATATGATGGAATTAAGTTTTGTAATCGTTCTATGTATCTAATTATATTTCAAATGGAGCTTTGTCTTTTTTACGATTTGAGACGTAGTTACTCTGTATAGACCTAGGATGAGACTTTCCTTCGTTCAGGAATTCAATCGATAGCTTCATTAATAACTGAAAATTAACAGACGTTCAAATGCAATGTACATTATATCTTATGTAATGTATACACAGAAAATGTCAAGATAACTTGAAATATAGAGGTAGGACGTAATTTGACACGAGAAAGAACGAATCCTAACGTTTCGGAGGTATCAAACACAGGTATATGATGGAATTAAATCTTGTAATCGTTCTATGTATCTAATCATATTTCAAATGGAGCTCTGTCTTTTTACAATTTGAGACGTATTTACTCTGTATTAGACCTAGGATAAGACTTTCCTCCGTTCAGGAATTCAATCGATAGCTTCATTAATAACTGAATATTAAAAGATGTTCAAATGCCCTGTACATTATAGCTTATGCAATGTATACATAGAAAACTTCAAGATAACTTAAAATATAGGGGTAGGACGTAATTTGACAAGAGAAAGAACGATTCCTAACGTTTTGGAAGTATCAAACACAGATATATGATGGAATAAAGATTTGTGTTCGATCTGTGTATCCAATAAGATTTCAAGTGAAGCGTTGTCTTTTTTACGATTTGAGACGTAGTTACTCTGTATTAGACCTAGGATGAGACTTTCCTTCGTTCAGGAGTTCAATCGACAGCTTCATTAATAACTGAATATTAAAAGACGTTCAAATGCGCTGTACATTATATCTTATGCAATTTAAACATGGGAAATGTCAAGATGACTTAAAATATAGAGGTAGGACGTAATTTGACACGAGAAAGAACGATTCCAAACGTTTCAGAGGTATCAAACGCAGATACATGATGGAATTGAGTTCAGTAATCGTTCTATGTATCTAACCAGATTTCAAGTAAAGCTCTGTCTTTTTTACGATTCGGGACGTATTTACTCTGTATTAGACATAGGATGAGACTTTTTTTCGTTCAGGAATTCAATCTATAGCTTCATTATTAACTGAAAATAAAAGAAAATTCAAATGTTCAGTACATTATATCTTATGCAATGTATACATGGGAAACGTCAAGATAACTATAAATATAGATGTAGGACGTAGTTTGACACGAGAAAGAACGATTCCAAACGTTTCAGAGGTATCAAACACAGATATATGATGGAATAAAGTTTTGTAATCGTTCTATGTATCTAATCAGATTTCAAGTGGAGCTCTGTTTTTTTTTATGGTTTGAGACGTATTTAGTATGTATTAGGCCTATTATGAGACTATCCTTCTTTAAGGAATTCAATCGCTAGCTTCACTAATAACTGAAAATTAAAAGACGTTCAAATGCTCTGTACATTATATCTTATGCAATGTATACATAGAAAACGTCAAGATAACTTAATATATAGAGGTAGGACGTCATTCGACAATGGAAAGAACGACTCCAAACGTTTCAGATGGGTCAAACACAGATATATGATGGAATAAAGTTTTGTTTTCGATCTGTGTATCCAATCAGATTGCAAGTAGAGCTTTGTCTTTTTTACGATTCGAGACGTAGTTACTCTGTATTAGACCTAGGATGAGACTTTCCTTCGTTCAGGAATTCAATCGATAACTTCATTAGTAACTGAAAATTAAAAGACGTTCAAATGCTCTGTACATTATATCATATGCAATGTATACATAGGAAACGTCAAGATAACTTAAAATATAGAGGTAGGACGTAATTTGACACGCGAAAGAATGATTCCTAACGTTTCGGAGGTATCAAACACAGGTATATGATGGAATAAAATTTTCTGTTCCATCTGTGTATCTATTCGGATTTCAAGTGCAGCTTTGTCCTTTTTACGATTTGAGACGTATTCACTCAGTATTAGACCTAGGATGAGGCTCCTCTTCGTTTAGGAATTCAATCGATAGCTTCATTAATAACTGAAAATTAAAAGACGTTCAAATGCGCTTTACATTATATCTTATGCAATGTAATAATTGAATACGTCAAGATAACTTGAAATATAGAGGTAGGACGTAGTTTGACACGAGAAAGAACGATTCCTAGCGTTTCGGAGGTATCAAACGCAGGTATATGTTGGAATTAAATTTTGTAATCGTTCTATGTATCTAATCATATTTCGAATGGAGCTCTGTCTTTTTTATGATTTGAGACGTATTTAGTCTGTGTTAGGCCTAGGATGAGACTTTGCTTCGTTAAGGAATTCAATCGCTAGCTTCATTAATAACTGAAAATTAAAAGACGTTCAAACGCTCTGTACATTATATCTTATGCAATGTATACATAGAAAACGTCAAGATAACTCAAAATCTATAGGTAGGACGTCATTTGACACGGGAAAGAACGATTCCAAACGTTTCAGATGTATCAAACACAGATATATGATGGAATAAAGTTTTGTGTTCGATCTGTGTATCTATTCAGATTTCGAGTGCAGCTTTGTCTTTATTATGATTTGAGACGTATTTACTCTGTATTAGGCCTAGGATGAGACTTTCCTTCGTTCAGGAATTCAATCGATAGCTTCATTAATAAGTGAAAATGGATAGACGTTCAAATGCGCTGTACATTATATCTTATGCGATGTATACATAGGAAACGTCAAGATTACGCAAAATATAAAGGTAGGACGTAATTTGACACGCGAAAGAACGATTCCTGACGTTTCGGAGGTATCAAACACAGGTATATGATGGAATTAAGTTCTGTAATCGTTCTATGTATCTAATTATATTTCAAATGGAGCTTTGTCTTTTTTACGATTTGAGACGTAGTTACTCTGTATAGACCTAGGATGAGACTTTCCTTCGTTCAGGAATTCAATCGATAGCTTCATTAATAACTGAAAATTAACAGACGTTCAAATGCAATGTACATTATATCTTATGCAATGTATACACAGAAAATGTCAAGATAACTTAAAATATAGAGGTAGGACGTAATTTGACACGAGAAAGAACGATTCCTAACGTGTTGGAAGTATCAAACACAGATATAATAAAAACGACTATATTAGATATATCCAATGATTAGCTAAAAGCAATACAACTAATTAATGCAATAAAATTTACAATGTACAATAAAAGCTGCAGGCTGCTGTACATAAAAGTATGTGATTTGTTCATGCTCCCTCGACACTGCTTTGTAGAAATGTAACCGCATCAGTTAAGAATGTGAAATGTGCCACTTCAACTATCACTTGGTCGAGTTAAAAACAACGACAATAATAACGAAACATATCACTTTAACCACCATCAGTCGCACGTTTCTTTGGCTATAATTGCTCGTAATAGCTCCTAGACCGCGACAAAAGGATCGCAGATAATGAACAAACGTCAATTCAAACATTTCGCTCAATCTGTGGCCTAGAAAAAAAACGTAGGAAACATTCAAACACAAAATAAGTTAGCATTTTATATTATACAAGAACAAGGACCACACGCAATGTTTGACTTTTCCTAACTACTGAGAATATGAATTTCATAAGTTTCCTGACAATGGATACAGAAATGGATTTTCAACGCTTTTACATTAGTAACACTTTTCAATGCTTCTACAGAAAAAAAGAAGATTAGTATATACTTTAGTCAGCTTTCTTAGTTCCCACGATGTAAAATTAATCTCCATTATAAGTTTCCATCAAAACTCAATAAAAGAAGTTTGTTGTACATTTTTTTTTGACAGCTACTTTATAAAATACTTGTTTAATTGTTTTACACTTACTGTTTCATATTTATTGATTTCTTTTATGAATTGACCTCAATCTAGTTGATTAAAAATTAATTTCGTTTAGGAGTTTAGTTTACGTTTTGCTATTTAATATAATTAATGCATTTCCAAATGGGTATCTCAATCTGAATTCACATTATGAAATTTAATTTGTGGTATTGAGGCTGTATTTGCGTTATTAAAAATCCACATCAAGAATGATTTTAAATTAACTTACATTGAGGGAATTCTTAAAAAAAGTTAAAATTGATTTATTGATTTGAGAAAATCAACTTTAACGAAGATTAAGATGTGCAGATGATAATTTTCGTGCTATTCATCCACACTTAACAGGCGACGTGAATGATCTCCTTAAAACAATATTTACCCTCTACTATTGCACGATTAGTTCGAAATCTTTCATTTGGATGACACCATCAAACTTATCCGTAATATAAAGATAACTGTTATTTTGTAACATGAAATGCCAGATAATAAACACAGAACGGTAGTTAATAACAATAAAAACATACATGTCGGAGGATCGCATCGCGTAGTCGTTTTATTATGCGACAAAGCATGCATATACTATATTATAATATAAGTATATACCTACATACAAACACACATATATTGTAGTTTGGTAGATTGGTATATATATATATATATATATATATATATATATATATATATATATATATATATATAGACGTTGGCAAAACAGGAGTTGATAGCAAGAAGCCCCAGGCGGCCCAGATTACGTTATAAATATCGTGTACTCCTAACACTGAAGCAAAACCACATAATCAGAATCTATTGAGATTATAATCAGTAAGTGTGAAATCTATATAATGTGATCATAAAAACAGAAACAGCAAGTAGTAAAAGCAATAAACAGAAATCCACAATTTTTGATTGTATTCTATACAGTATCTTGATCTGTATCTTTACTACTTTGACAAAAAAATAAAGCAAATGCTACCTTTCTTATTGGTATAGCGTTCACATTTTTGACTTTATCGTGTAAACGAATACATCATGTAACAAATCCAATTGTTACAGTAGAAGAGGGAAACGAATACACAAAAGCGTTTAACGTAATTTAGTCGTAGGGAAATTCAAATTTAAATTTCAAGAAATTTAGTTGACGGTTACACCAGTAGAACAACAATTTACGCACAAGCAATAAGAAGTAAATGTATTAAACATTTTGCTGCAGATGCAACTTAGAAATTTGTGCGACATGTCTGTTTGAATCTGACAAATGTGTGTAAACTATGAGTCTAATCTTTATACGTACTTGTTAGTTAATAAATGAACAATATATATATGAAAAATCAACCCCTATTGCAAGCAAACACTAGTCATACCCATTAACCCTCCCATAATACTGTGTAAGATAACTTAAAGCGATTCATTTAATTTATCATCAATTTATACGAAGAGTAAGTAACAACTAACACGCGAAACTGATGTAGCGCCTTATCATGGTCTGATCAAATATTTTATAAAGGAAATGTAATAACGCTATCAATACTTATTTATGGCTAAGCATGTGGCTTGTGGCGCGTCTTGACGTGATAGAAGACTTGTGGTAGCTCATAAAGCCTAGCTAACACACGAATTCGTGATCATCAGATCACGATCAAGTAGAGCCACCTTCGCGCCATAACTAGCAATAAAATAATTCATCTTGAGAAGATAACGTTATTGTTCACAATAAACGTAAAGAGCTTATGCAAGTTGATTTAAGTGTTAACAGTTCCTGTTTTTAAACATAGAATTAGCTGAGAATCGTAAATTTCTATGTGAACGCACATTTACAACCTGTAGTAACATTAAAGAGATCTTAAATGTTCCAAGATAAACGATAATTAACCGCTCACATCGTTTACACAATTGACCAGTGAAACAAATTTATTGGAAAACTATGACCAAACTAGTACCGACACAATCATGATTATGACATCAGGATTCGGTCAGATTAGGATGGTTTTCGTACAGATACCTATGTTTTTAGAATCTATCCGTTTTTTTTCTCTAGTATCTCTAAAAGCTTGATGAATAATTCATGGTTAATCGGTAAACCGTCAAACTGTTTCCAAAAGATAAAGTCGAAATCGAGACATTATCGTGCTGCGGATATCAATATAAATTCATTAATTTCTTTGGTGTTAAAATTGATTGTTTTAGGTTTAAAATTAAACGATTTCTTCCTAAATCAACAACACATGAATCAGCAATCCTTAATATTGCTTTGTAGGTTGATATATGCATATATGAAAGTATAAAATATTGTTAAGCACACGTGCATAGCATATGCAGTCATGTCTGAACATATTTTGGCAGGCAAAACGTAAAAGAGTTTCCCTACACCTGGCGACCTTGCGTGATTTCATTTTTCTCCAAGTAACGGCCCAAATGTGATATCGCAACAGATGCAGAACAGTGCAAGGGTGTGTTTATAATTTGATATTTCCAAATGGAAACATTGTTCTACCCGAGAACTTCCAAAAATTGATTATACCCGTTCCAATGCATAATTTGGTAATTATCCAGAAAATCACATGCTTGTTGCATTCAATTCAATTTAACCTTCCCCAAAAATATCAGCGTAGAAGATCTCATTTTGATTTCATCGTATTAAATTATTAAAATTTAATTTTACAAATGTGGATTATCTATTTTGATATAAAATATATTAATAAACAGAGCAAAATGAAATTAGAAATTCGTCTTCAACTCACTAAAATATTCTGAAGTTAATCGTAGCTTTCAGGAATTAACGTATTATAATTTCAGAGTTATTTAGAATACAAATAGGATTTGCGTGGAATATGAAATATTTTATAACAAAATATTTAGTTGAATACAGATTTCCACTGAAACTATTTTTATTACAATAGTATTTATGAATTTCCGTCCTTTACAATATTGAAATCAATGGAAGAGCAAAGCTTTTACAAGTAACAAATACTCTTGTAAGATATCCAGCAATTCTGGCTTCCATCCAGATTTTTATCCCAATTCGAATGTAATATGTCGTCGTATGTACCATTAGAAATGGAAAATTTCAGTGAGTAAAAGGGAATTCAATATGGGAAAATTGGAACGATTAGATTCAATATTGAAAACAAGCCGTACAATATCCAATACCTGCTTTAAAATTCGATTAATTAAAGTAATTTTTCTCTATAGGATTTTATTTATACGAGGTATTGGCAGTATGAATAGAATTTGTAATTTTCCACAAATACATTTGGTAATACGGTTGTGGAAAAAAGACAGCATATACCTGTTATGTTTGGAATTCAATTTGTCCGCAACTAATTGGTAACACAAGTAAATTGAGCTTTCGTCGAATTTTTTTTCGATATACTGAATCTGACACAATTTTTGGATACAGTCAATGTGGTCCTAAACTGTAAAATAATATTGTCAACTCGTAATTTTCAATCTAAATTCTTAAAAAGCCATCAAGGGCGTACCGTGTATTTCGCAGATCTATCGAATTAAAATTTTAGAAAAGGAATTTTTACAGTTTGGGGTGACATCGGGTCGATGGTTGCAATCATCTCGAACTGAAATCATTGTAATTTAATTTCCTACAAGTCAATGCAGTAAATTTAAAGAAGCATTCCTACTGTTAAATTATTAATGAAAAGCAATAGCTTTTAATAAAGGTGTATTTTTTCCAATTACTCGTCACCTTTGTCAATTATCGACATTTTCTTATCAATAAATCTACATTTCTGCGAAGAGGCGTTGCAAACGTTTTATGTGTGCGTATTTTTTTTAACAGAAATTCGTTATTTTTACAGTGAACATTCTTGATAACGACACTTACTACAGATGTACCTTAGAAGAGATTCGCACTGACACGAAAAAGTATACCAATTTAATTCGAATCGATTACTAAACTAAAACTTGGATGCGGATGTAGTTTCTATATTTCCTAAAAAGACAGAAAGAAGCAAAACGAATTAAAAATTGAATTAAATTTCTTAGTAACAACGATTTATTTGTAAAGTTTCCCGGTAGATAGTACGAACATTTAGAAAGTTGCTTTTCAACAACAAAAGATAAACATGTAAAATTGATTTTCAACAAATAAATTGCTATTTTTACTATCTTTAATAAAAAAATTATAAATCACAATTGAGAAATGTGTAAATGACCAGCGAATTAATTGATGGTTGTGTTAAACTGACGTTAACAACAAACATAAATTAATAGAAACATGGCAGGATCTAATTTTCAAATCAACTGAAGTAGGGTGGAATTTTATAAACAACAATAAGGTAAATGGAATCTCTCCACTCAATACACAGAATCTAAACTCCCTTTTGGTAGAGATAAAAAACAGACAATTTCGTTATATTTACAACTGTCTAATAGAGGTAATAATATTGAAGATACTGTGCCACCTCAAAATTGGTAGCCTGGCCGCATTTTATCGATGTGCATTTGCAATGATTGCCGCTCTACAAAATCACCTTAGAGCAAATGTATTAACTGGCGGATTACCTAGATTCTATCAGAAACTGTATTAGAGAAACCTTTAAAAATTTGAAAAACCTCCTTATTTAAATCGTATGTAATCTCATATTGGAAACGGCAGATATCTGTTGTTGCAAAATTGTTAAAGCTTCCATTTAACAATGGACATTATCAAAAACAATTCAACATGACTATTATACTTACATAGAGAATTCTATAGAGACTATCCCAAGATTCCCACAAATGTAAAACCGTTTCATCTAGCTATTGAAAATGTTTCTTCAATGCTGGAACGTACCAAAATCCATCTGGAATGATACGATTACAATCCTGCACTTGGTAAACTTCCCCATTCTGATTGTATTATAAAGGTAGGTTGTATAAGTACGTGACTAGTGATATTTCATGTTTATCCAACGATCGATAGAAATGAAAACACACAAACTTAGTTAATTACACGCATGCACAATTTCTCATTAAACTCTTTACGTTGATTCTATTTTTCCACCTTGCTGTTGTTGTTGTTGTTGTTGTTGTTGTTCAAATATGTTAAAGGCAATTTTCATCTAAAACCGAAACCTATTCCGCTAACTATAATGAAAGTGAAATAGATGCCTTACAATCTATCCTCGTAGATCGGATTTAAGTGTTTTCATGAAGGATACGACGATTAGGTTTCTGAAGACGTTGTATTTGCACAGATTGATTTCTCTAAAAACTATGTGTAAGCGGTAGAAAAAAATTCTTCACTTAATTAACAAAAAAATAATTACGAAAAGCATTTTTGTTGGGTCTAACAGTTATAAAACTTTTAATAAATACGATAAAATCAGGCTCAATAGTTGATTAAGTTTAATGATAAGTATTTGAAATTGTATTTTCACCAACCAGAAAACGAACAGGAAACGGAATAGATTTGATTCCATATTTATGTTTATCGAGTTTAGAAAAATTACTGTCGTAGATGTGGGAACTTTACAAATTATCAAATATTTCAATGTTATTTTAGTTTTATTTCCGTGCTATACATCAAACTTTCTTTTTATTTATTTACTATGCTCCTATAAGATAGACCAGTGGCGTATTAAGTGTAACAATATGGTCTATTACAATTCAAGACTTGATTTACATTGAAAATTCCCACTAACTCGTTCTCTTTTTTACACGATCCTTTAACGCATAAGTGGAGTCTAGACGTAGTTAGAAGGAATTTGTAATGCCCTTGCAGAGAAAAGCAGAAAACAATGTTTTGGTTACGATAACTAAAGAATACCGTATAAATCGGCGAATCGCCAAATTTTCCTGGGGTTTTCTAGTAATCAACCTACACTTATGTGTCGCATTCTTAGTTATTAGTGCTTATTTAATTATTTACATATGCTTTAGTGATGTTCAAAATAAATGTAAAAATGAATACTTGATACAAATCAAGATGAAATCGGAAAGCACTCAAAAAACTAGGTCAAACTGTATTTCCTAGTAATTCTTCCGTATATAACCATGCAGCTCACTGATCACTTGAGTGAGAAATTAGGGAGAACGGGTAGGTCATAGGACCTTTCAGTCGTGCGTATTCAGCCGTTTATGAAGGCAAATGCAAACAAGTGAAATGCTGCAGGCCATTCTATCTTAGAGATCGTTCGTTTTTATGGCAATACAAATTTGTTTGTTCTTCGTAAGATATCGTTTAATATTCAAACCGGCCTTACATAAAGATAATATATCGGTATTTGCTTTTTTAAGTTCAATACTAACACGCGAAATTGACTACTTGCTCGGCTATTTGCTTTGATAACAATCGTGTGGTGGTGTCCACACTCTAAAATATGCAAAGAATTATTTAAGTTGCAATCTTTATATGAAAAATATCTAAGAACTTAATAGTAGTACGACTATCATATCTCTATACTTTCCTTTAAAAAACACATCTTAATGTAGAATTTTCCAAACAAATCCTTAAATGTATAAATATAAATATCTCTTACAACCAAGCCTGGAGATTTACATGAATACTTTCTTAAAGACTTACCATTGGTAAGTTATTTGAATGTCATTAAAAAAGAAACATCAAAGGATAGAATTGAATTTCAATTCTATCTTTCGGTAATAAGATTATTACAAAACAAATTACAAGATTAAACATCTGCAGAATTGAGAGATTTGACTTATCTTTTATATTAATTTGGTTAATTTAAAACATAGCCGAAATTCTATTAAAAAATAATAGATTGTCTTGATTTTCTATTCTGTTTGCTCGTTCAACGGTGAATGATGAGTAACAAACAACAATTAAATACAAACAAGCATTTGTAAGAACAAAAACGACAATGCTATTGTGATTCACTCAAGCAGATAGTTTTGTTGAGATATCCAAGAAAATTTACATATGTTGAAAAGCAAATATAAAACCACCATCATAAACTTAACTGTAGCTTTATATTCATCAACATTGCTTTATTATACGACTATTAAATAACACTAAATTCACAAATTCTACAAAATTATTCTATTGTTCCGCAACATTTCTCTGCACCAACGTTGTATTGTGAAATAAACATGTCGGAGTTATTGGAGAAGAAACAAAAATAATAATCGAAATAACGCTGATGTTAAAGAACTACGTGGAAAAACGGTTTTTTGTGTGGTGAATGAGTATTGGCCTCGGTCAAACACCAGTATCTTTGACAGCTACTAACACACCCACAAACTATTTGGAGGAGTTTTTCCAATTTTTCGCCGGCCAAAAAAAACTTTCGTTTCTAATATTGCTTATAGTCTTTTATCTTCTCATTTTCTGTAGAGTAGTTCAATCATTTTTTTATAGCCAACACAATTTCACCTATTTGATATGTTAAACTTACTTATGCAATTGTATAATTTGTATTAAAATAGAATTATACAGATTTGTGTACATATATAGGGGGAATTGTGTAAAATAGAGCGTATTATCTCGATACGAACACATCTTAACGTCGAAAACAGATCCAATTTAAATGCAAAGTGTGAAATTGAATTTTTATCCATTTCATAATACTAATATTATATGATACAATAGCATCAATATTTGAGTAATTTACTAAAAACATTTTAATGCTAAATAATGCAAATTAACGCAAATAAGTTGATGTTGAAGCATTTCAAAGGCAATGCCATTCCGCGACAATCATTCGTGAAGTTGCGCTAATTCTAAATAGGAATACGTAATAAGTGTTGTTACCGTTCCAACGTCTTTGATCGTTTTTTAATTAGTGTCAAATAGAAGTAGTTAAAATCATTATCAACACTCTACTAGTTCTATTTGACATTTTCTCGGTTGTTTTGATAACTGTAAAGGTTCAAAAGAATTTCCAGTGTACAAACTAAACGGCTTGCCTTCATTAATGACTGGTTTGAAAACCGGAGCATGTACAAAGTTAGCGAATTAAAATTGCAAAATCCGTCTTCCTCTGCCAAACAGTTTAATTTGACTATTTTGACGGATGGTTTATAATTAAGTTTTGCAACTCGGTAGGTGTTGCCTTTTCATTCACCGCATCTTTAATGTGCTATATTCAAATAATCGAAACCAAATTATACGTTTTCCATTCATATAATCTTTAAAATATTCGGATCAAATAGTGTTCATACATAGAGAAAATCTAGTAGACGATCATAAAAGGTGCCGTTAAAATTTCAACAATCTTTTCTAGTTGTTCCATTAAGATTCCACTGATATTATTCGATAAAGCTAGATGCTTAAAAACGATGACAGATTATAATTCCGGTATCATATAAAAGATTCGATTTGTCGAATATCCTGACAGGATATTAATATGGACAAGGCACACGATCGACTTGACCTTTTCGTCATTCTATAGTTATTCCATCGTCTATTCCAAATCTGTATTTGGATAAAACGAAACATGATCGTATTATTATTATCCGAACTTTACGACGTGATTCAGTTAAATTAGTCTGTATAAATGGTCGCATTTAGGATCGGCTGAGTTTCAATCCAAATTAGATGGATTGATATTTCACTAACACGATTCCAGACAGAAACAGACAGTTGAAAATGGGCAATTCAGCAAATAAGCTTTTATTTGATTTTACTTGTTTATACACTGTTTTTTTTTTGTTTGTTTGTTTGTTTCGAATTTGATCGTTGCAATATTGAAGTGTCTGGTGTTGCTTTTGTCGTGTGTCATCGACAGATGTGTAATGTGGGTTGACAAATAAGCCGGCAACTCTTCCAGAAATTCCCACTATCCTTTATAGTCGTACTATAAACTTAATCCGTTTTTGCTCTAATACCATAGTCAAGATTAAATTTATCAGCGGGTTGTCGACAACTGAAGCGTTGTAATTTACGACAAAACCAACTGCAAATGGTGTCAATATTATTTGTGGCTGTATTATATTATTTATTATTTTTTATTTAATAAACGACATTAGTAATTTTTACTATTGTCCTTTCTATTTAATTGTAAAACAAAATAGAATCAAAGGTTTTCGTTAAAGTAAATCGATTGTGACCATCGACGATCAACCACCGTCAGTCTATAATCTTAGACATATCTCGAATAGCACGACTATCCAATATCACACCCCCGGGGTTGTTATTGTATCTGCGACCCTTCGTATAATAAAAATAAAAAGCTTCACTTCTGTGGTTTCTATTCAGTAAAAACAAAACTATATTTTTGACCAATTAATCTTCTTGAGAGCATTTCTCGTAGGTATTGTTCTATAATGGAAGAGAATTTATTGATGAACAATAATGCTCCCAATCCCTTCGTCGTTAAGTAGAATTAATGTAAATTCATTATGACGACGGTGATTTGGTGTATTGATCTATCGGTGATAAGACACACTAACAATTCAATTTCAATTTCTTTATCTAAATAATGGTTTCTTTCATTTGACAAATGACAGATCAACTACAACGCCAATTTTGCTAAATTGACACAATCTGAATTAACTGGTTACAACAGATTGTGATGAAAACCAACCGGATTTCTTGACAAGACTATAGAGCTCGCCTGTCTTGTGGTTGATTGTTATGTGCGATAGGTGATTCAAGAAACTGGTAGTGCTTCAGTCAGCGATGGATTAACGGTCAAATTCCCATGAGACTATCCCACTATTGTGCCTTCTCAAGGATTTCAACACTCTCGGGACCCATACCACTGAACAACCACAATCACCAGAGAGGATTTTAAACGGGACTTGGGTCTTTGCAGTTCTAAAGCGTCTTTCTCCATTTCACTGATTTAACGATGACGATGAAAAACTGTCGCTTCTTTCACACATACATACACACACGCACGCACGCACACATAACAAAACGATCGTGTAACGCTTTTTGTCAACACTACTACATAATGTGTCGTTGATTCCAACCGCCAACAGAAATTTTGCATCAAAAGAATTTACTAGAAATATATTAAGCATTTATACCTAAGCATGAGTAATTTTAGATGCTGTCATTCTCAATTCAAATTTAGTATTTTCGAGTTGTGTCAGGTTGTCAAAGACAAAAACACAAATATCGAATGTTATAAATAATAATACTGTAACTTGCATGATTTTTTGGTATTATATGTTGTAGGCGTTGTTATTATCCGGCTTTTTTCACATAGTGTTTGATTTATAACACCTACCAATTTCAATTCACTATCAATTTACGTTTATCAGTATTTATGAATACAGGTGTAGTCTATGTTAAAATAAATAGAAAAATAATCGATCTTCTTTGATATTCAATTTTACGAAAAACTATTTGAATTAAATCTTCTAAACAATGTATCGATTCATTTTAGAATAAGTTTTTATATGCATCAGTTGCTTCAAACAAAACAAACTTTCATTGTTTCGACATATTGCTATCACTAACTTTAGTACAACACCTATAGAATCGTCGTGTCTCATTGCTTTCCATTCTAGACGTTACTAGTTTCATTCTAGAAGCATTAATTAACAAAGATCGATAGAAGTTCTGCAACTAAACAGTATATTCAGGATGCAGGTGTCTTCAGTTCGTCACACAGTCCAGCATTTCAATTCCGTACTCTATGTCTGAACAAATCGTACCATTTTATAGCTGGCTCAACAATAAAATCTCGTCGTATGTCCAAATATTTGCATGTTAAATTGCTCGATTCTGAGCATACAGTTATTTTAGGAAGCTAGGAAAAGGTTTATAAGAGATTGCGCATAATAACACAGAATTCTAATAAAGAGAATGAAACATGTAACTGAACTATCGAAGTATTCACTGTAAACTTATTGTAAATTGTTCAGTAAAACATTTATAAACATCAAATATGTATAACAATAGTATTCTGCATCCTTACATTCGCCGGAAAAGCAAATGGTGAAAAACAGAAAACAGTGGCGTCACCTGAAATTTCTACTGTGCGGTGGATAACGGTTGCATCAAACAAATTAAGAATTATTAATAATGCCAATGGCCATATCGGCAAAATAATATTCCACTTATGTTATCAAAACATTGGATGATTCCATTTAACTATAATTTCACAGCCAAATTGGTTCATCATACGATTACTATCATATATGTGTGGCATATTCAACTTGTTTATAACAAAATGGAACATTAAACTAAATAGATCCAAATTTTGGCTTTGATTAGTATGTACCAAAATTTATATACAAGTTTAATTAGTTTTATTCATCCAAAACCTCGAAATAAACACCGATTCAAAAACCTTCCCATATGCCTATTTTATCAAGGACGGAAATGAACAGGAAAGTTTGTGGGATGGACGAAAAGTCGTACTTATATACCTTTTTCCATAAAAAATCGGAAGACTTTTGTCTGTTGTGCTAAAAATGAATTTGCAATGTTGAGTTAATTAAAAGGCCGACTACGCTCAATAGCTTTTGAAAGCTAATTAAAAAGACTGCTTTCCAATTTGTTTCCATACGATAAATAACTTTCGATTAGTTTAAATCATCTTAAAACATTGATTCTCAAACTATTTATAGTATCGGCCGTTAACTATTATGATTTCTTACACTGTATGAGATGCAAAAATAAGTCAGTCAGTAACAAAATAAGGATGGAAGGAAATGGAAAAGTATTCAAAATCTGCCGACCACACTTTGAATAACGCTGATGTAGAAGATAACAAAGTATCGGATTTGCATACAGAGTAGCCTTCCTAATTAAAACGATTTTGCATAATAACATAAAAATCACTATATTTGTAGCAAGATGTTATGGTTTTCCTCTTGATCTAATGATAAAAATCTTACAAAATGTCACGGCGCATCAATGATAATATCGATAAGAAGAATTAGGTACGTGCCATGCTAAACGCATTAGAGTCGCTTTGAAACTCATTGTCACAGTGTCCTAAATGCTATTATCTATAACAGTACTTCCTTCCCAAATTATTTGAGACCTAACAAGTTTAGACAAATCATAATTTAAGCATTCTATACGTTCTTGTCAATCTAATTCATGCAACAGTATCGAAAACGAGAGAAACATTTCAAAAACCGATAATTTAATATAAGAAATCAACAAATGGATTCACTTGGTGTTAAAATCGATATCAAGAAATTTGCTTTTTATGTTACCCAGTGTATAATGAAATTCATAGAGCTGTTCGTATCGTTTTTTCAAGAAATGCAGTGGTGTTGACAGGAATTCAGCATGGATTTCATTTGACAGACGGTAAGTGTCACATTCGTCTTCCAAGCGATGTGAAATGAATCTTTTTCTCTTCTTTCTCTTCTTTACATTATTAACCAGCCAACCGCTGAATGCATTGATGATTTAACACGTACTGCACATGAAAGCTGAAAGGATTTAAATTTGTGAAAATGAAAGAAATCGTTTGTTGAAAAACTTGGAAATACTTGAAAACTTATTATAGAAACTTACCAAAGTTTCCAAAAATATTGGTTTTTCATACTTTAAATATTTCATTTGTAATTTTTCTACCAGAGATTATTTGTGTTTCTGGGAAACGACGAATGCAATTGAAAATTGAGCATGCGACAGATCTGATTTAGTAAAAGAAAATAGATTTGGTCTCGGTTTTAGTAAATGTTATACGAACGAATAGAGATTTGATATAAAGCTTGCTTTTATCGATAAACTGATGCGCTTTATTTATTCCAAATGGACAATTTTATTGTATTTATATCGGCATCATTTTTATCTATTTTTGTTTAATTGTGATTAAATGCAATACCGTCATTTTTAAGAAATTGTTACGCAAACTAAATTTGCAATGGAAATGCCATGAAATTTTGTTTACCGAATTCACTTTTGACTTCAATCGTATACAGTGTAGAATATTCCAAGTTGCCAAGATTTAATGTTAATTTTGGGTTTGATTAGTAGAACCAAGTTGGGTGTATAAAATTTTATATTGACTTGTTGGAAACTTGTCAAAGTCGTAAAGCCTGTCAACAGCAAACAGGTGTCATAAAAGGAGTTTACCTAGGCAGAGGTAAATCCTCCATACCACATTCGAGTTATATGAGATAATTTTTTGAATGTTAGTACGATTCAGAACAGAAAACAAAGCTTAGTCTGTTCAATTTTAACGTTTGTGTATTCCATTCTATTCCAATGTGGAGGTTTCGTTTGATCAAGTCTAGCTTCTATTTTGTTAACGTAATCGACGATGGTTAGCCAATAACTACACAATTCTGTTTTGTGTACATTCGTATATTTGAACTATTGTCGATTTTCTATGTTTCAACTCCTTCAATTGAGAGATCGAAATCCATTGGTACAATGAACATATTTTTGTTGTTATGAGGTTGTTTCTTTATTCAGCCATCAGACTCTTGTGTAACATAAATCCAATTCAATATCGATTTGTTGTTTCCGGTTTGCACGTTAACTTGATACAATTTATAAAATTGTTTCGACTTGTATTCTCTACGGATGTGTAATTCATAAATATTTATATCAATGTTATTCTAATCACCTCTTACTACCAATGAATCTCTAAAAAAAAGTGAAAGCTTTAAATCTGATCACGACAGTTTGATTAAATTGTCTCATAACTGTACTTGAAAATATTGCAAAAGTATGATCGTAACACAAATTAGAAAAGTAGTTGAAGGTTTATGAGTCTAGAGGCTTAAGATAAGTTTCACCTGGAATTTCTCAATTTCGTATATAGTTCCAGGCGAAATATTAAAATGTCGATAACTTTCCAAATACACATTTGATGATATTCGTATTTATATAATCAATGGAATTTTGTTATATTATGACCGGATAAAGACCACAGATTAAACTACTAATATAATTACGAATTCTGTTAGTTTGAGTTTAGTTTAGTTAAACGGACGTGCCTAAGTGTTGCGCAACGATAATAGTCCAGTTTCAAGGATTTTTGAACAAAAAAATTACCCATGAAACTTTACTTCATCAAGTCGAGAACATTTAGAAACTAATTGTAAGATTTTCTCAGAATGAATGTTTGATAAAAAGAAGATCTAACTGTAATCGTGCACTGTGTTTTCAACTGAAACATTTTAAATGGTGTATTAACTGATTTTTACAGTTCAATTTGAAGCAGTACTTATGTTTTGAAACTGTTCAAGTTGTTGGGACAGAACCTACCTCGGGGTATGTCAAAAAGTAACAAAAGTCTTGTATCTTGTGTTAACCAACATGAGACTTTCTTGATGGCTTTAAACATTTTAAAATTAATAATGACACTTAATACAATAATACAGCAGTGCGTCTCCTCACCAAATTGTTTCTTTATGTCACGTTCTACGATAGTCATGATGACATTGTTTATCTGATGAACCGGAATGTGACTTGGCTATGCATTGAGAGTTCAATTTTCAGTCTCTAGATGGAGATTAAGCAAGTCATAAGTTTGACATTGTTTTGGTGTATTTTTCGCTTCGCTTTGCTGTGCCTCAAGGTCGATAATTAGTAGACCACTTGCTCAGCACTTCGGTGGTTTTTGAATAAAACAAGGAGCGCTAGCTGCCCGTTGATCAGCCACGTGACTTACGTTGGCTTCGATATCTCTCATTGTTTGCATCTTGCATTGCCTTATATCCATATGGTTCTAATTGAAAGTGTGAAATTTTGAATTTTGAATCGACGATGTGTACTTGATAACTGTTTTGTAAATCAATTTAATTTTTTTGTATGTTTTGCTTTTGTATGTTTCAAGTTTGGGTATATTGGCATCAATACCAGCCGCCTGGTTAATTTTGACATTATTAGTTTTATTAATATATTATTAACAGATGTGATCACAAACCACGACCATCAAGATCAATTAGTGCATTGGAAAATATCATTAGCAATTGTATCTGTATTATGTTGTGCTGCTGTTTTGGTTTAGGTTTTGATGACCTTAGTCATGGTTAATAATACAACAAAGTATTGATTTGTTAGGTTAAACAAAATACGTAATTATACAAAACAATTGAACAATACATGTACAAGCTGGTGCACAATTAGTTAATTTACGTGATATATTTGATCAGCCAGTAAATGTAGTTATTTAAACCATTCATTGTAAACGTAATGGTAATGATACAATAGCAGCAAATGCTCATCATCATCCATTAATTGGTTTGGTTGATGCCAATGTTCTCATCGCAAGTATAAAGCAATCATGGCCATGCACAATGGCGATGTTGAGTATATTGTTGATGTTAGTATGTGATGTTGACTGATATGCAAACATAGCCATATGCATCATTCATATATCCATATGTGGATAGTTCATTGCTATTCATCATCTTAATGGCAAGTATTGCATTATCATCATCATGATATATACAACAATAATCAAAATAAAACAAATAAATAAAAAGATGTTACATTTATATACAAATTGTGAATTTGCACGTGCCAATCCATTTACGCAACGTTTACATAAAACCAAAACAACAATTGAAAATCTAGTACAAATTTAAATATATTAAAACAACCAGCTATATGTATTTCCAAAAAATTAGTAATTCAGAAATTTAATTCAATTAAATGAAATCAATGCAGCTGATACAATATTAACACAATTAACAACAACAAGTCGATTGTCGTGGTTTGCATTCACATTATGTTTACGTGGTGCTATGAGCATTATGTAATGTTTATTTATAGGTAACCTAATGCTCATGGCGATTTTAGCTGATTTATTAACAGCATTAGTATGGGTTAAATCCATGCATCGATTTATATTGAAAAACGGTGAAACGATTCAATGGATTTTTATTTAATGACATGAAATGAATTGCAAAAGTTCATGAACTTAATCGGAACGATATCATTTACCACCCGCCGAGCAAGCTAGTCAAAGCGATAACAAGGTTGACAAGCGGAGCATGTTCCTGATATTATCCACTAGCTGCTAGCTGATGGTGATTGGCCGCATGTCACCTCCATGCTCGCCATGAACCAAATGCTTCTGCACAATTTTTATTTTATTATTTTGTTAATTTCCATGATTTATTTAAGTACCTTTATTATTTATCAAATTATTGTTTTAGATGATCAATCAATCAATCAATCAATGTTGTTTTATCTAGTCCCATATTTACGATTAATTTGTTGTTGTATTTTTCTGAAATATTGATTCATGGTTATAAAAAAATGCAACGTTAATTTTTTGTTTTTTGTTTAATTTACAGAGATGGATGCGACATGCACCCGAATGAACGTCCGGAAGCGCCCATATGTCTCATCTCAGAGGCCATACACTGACCGTACCATCCATCATCACGAACCAGCACTCCCAACCTAATAATGAAAATTCATTCAGTGAATGTAAAACATTGAGACTCAGTTTACTGAGATAGGGCTGCCTCCAAAGAATTCCCAAATTCAAAGATTAGTTTGATCATACACTTAACGTAACAACAACAACAGCGTCAACATAATCAACAACAGGAAACCATCCAACACGTAACGAAAATACAAAAATTAATTAATTAGGCCATCAACCATTACACAAACCAAATAAAAGCTTCAAAAACAACACCACATGAAAAGTCAGCAATTGATGAGGCATCAATTGAAACACCATTGAATCCAGCAAATTTCCATTCATTGCAACGTGGCATTTGGCAGAGATAGCAGGATTAGGAACCAAATGCAATTTAGTTCATTGCAATAGTAAATATAGGCAACACACCCACCATCAATTATTAATAGTGGGATAGTATACCTAATTGAACAATAAATACCTAACATGATGATGTTGGATGAAATGGATAAATGTCCTGTACCAATTTGAACATATGGCAACTAATAGAAACAATTCAGATGGAATGCGGGCGGTGAAACTGGAACAATTGTATTCAATAAACTGAATGATTGTCATTTAATTTCTCCAAATAATTGTTTTGCAATTGATTTTCATGGTTTGTGGTATCCCAATATTGTTATAGCAGCATTGTGGCATTAGTCTAATAATCATGGACTGTGTTTTGATGATTTGTGCCAAATCGGAAAGTGCTTGTGTTTGTTCTTGTCCTCTCTCTTCAAATTGATCGAAATTCGTGCTGGACATCCTAATCCAAGGGGGAATCAATTTCGCAACCCAAATGAACTTTGCTCACCAAGTTCCGTCAAAATTCGTTCTAACAAATTCAAAATCAATGTAAAATGATGTCGATTTTCTAGTGATTTTAAAACTACCGCAGTATAAAATGGCGGTACTAAGTACAATGTCACAATAAATTCAAGTTTTTCTACAAAGTATTGGACAACAATAACAGAAAAAAATGTAATTAGATTTTCTAGGGTAATTTTTACAAAACAAAAATTACACAATTTTTTACATTTACATGTTGGTATAATCAGTAGGTAGCATGTTTTCTAAAAAACCGATTGATCATCTCATCTTATTTTTTGTACATTTTATTCATAAACACATTCATCATTATATTAATTAATTGATAATTAATGAACGTTATGATTATAATAATATGGATAACGCCAAAGATCTAGTGATTGACGAGTCTATTTTGAATCGTACAAAGTCATGTATGTCCAAAATGGGAAATAATAATTAAAAAAAAAAAGAAAAAGCGGAAAATTGGAGGAATTCATGTAACTTATAATGAATGTCTATGTAAACTTTCCAATTTATTTTGCTTTATTCTTATAAAATGTATTAGTCATATCAGCCTAATTTGTTTTTGTCTGTTCTATGTAGTTCGTTATTACTGTTTTCTTTAGCAAATTTGTATTGTTCTGTTTATATTTTATCAGATTCTAATTTATGTAAAGAAGATACTTTAAAGCACTATATTCGTATGTTTTATTTTTACTTTTATTGTAATTGTATAGTGAAGTTATATATAAGTAAATATGCATTTCAAAAACTGGAATATTTATTTGGATATTTAGTTTCAATTAGATTTAAGCACTGACCTATGAGACCACAGTTGATCCATTGCTGAGATACCTCTGGATGCCTTCCTCGCTTCAGCAGCATTGCCCCAGTTAATTCATCCTGCAATCCACATGGCCTGCATCTCTCACTGCTGATTTGCCCAGTTGTTTAATAATAGAACAGCAATGTGAATGTTTTGACGATAAATACAGACTAAATTCGTCTAAATCTATCGTAATTGTTGAAAATTCTCGATTAAATCAGCAGTAAAACGACAAATATTTGCTCAAACAGCGATATTTTGAATGTTTTGACGATAAATACAGACTAAATTCGTCTAAATCTATCGTAATTGTTGAAAATTCCCGATTAAATCGCAGTAAAACGACAAATATTCGCTCAAACAGCGATATTTTGAATGTTTTGACGATAAATACATGACTAAATTCGTCTGAATCTATCGTAATTGTTGAAAATTCCTGATTAAATCGCAGTAAAACGACAAATATTTGCTCAAACAGCGATATTTTGAATGTTTTGACGATAAATACATGACTAAATTCGTCTAGATCTATCGTAATTGTTGAAAATTCCTGATTAAATCGCAGTAAAACGACAAATATTCGCTCAAACAGCGATATTTTGAATGTTTTGACGACAAATACTGACTAAATTCGTCTTAGATCTATCGTAATTGTTGAAAATTCCTGATTAAATCGCAGTAAAACGACAAATATTTGCTCAAAACAGCGATATTTTGAATGTTTTGACGATAAATACAGACTAAATTCGTATAAATCCATTGTAATTGTTGAAAATTCCTGATTAAATCGCAGTAAAACGACAAATATTTGCTCAAACAGCGATATTTTGAATGTTTTGACGATAAATACAGACTAAATTCGTCTAAATCTATCGTAATTGTTGAAAATTCCCGATTAAATCGCAGTAAAACGACAAATATTTGCTCAAACAGCGATATTTTGAATGTTTTGACGATAAATACTGACTAAATTCGTCTAAATCTATCGTAATTGTTGAAAATTCCTGATTAAATCGCAGTAAAACGACAAATATTTGCTCAAACAGCGATATTTTGAATGTTTTGACGATAAATACAGACTAAATTCGTCTAAATCTATCGTAATTGTTGAAAATTCCTGATTAAATCGCAGTAAAACGACAATATATTCGCTCAAACAGCGATATTTTGAATGTTTTGACGATAAATACAGACTAAATTCGTCTAAATCTATCGTAATTGTTGAAAATTCCTGATTAAATCGCAGTAAAACGACAAATATTCGCTCAAACAGCGATATTTTGAATGTTTTGACGATAAATACAGACTAAATTCGTCTAAATCTATCGTAATTGTTGGAAATTTCTGATTAAATCGCAGTAAAACGACAAATATTTGCTCAAACAGCGATATTTTGAATGTTTTGACGATAAATACTGACTAAATTTGTCTAAATCTATCGTAATTGTTGAAAATTCCTGATTAAATCGCAGTAAAACGACAAATATTCGCTCAAACAGCGATATTTTGAATGTTTTGACGATAAATACTGACTAAATTCGTCTAAATCTATCGTAATTGTTGAAAATTCCTGATTAAATCGCAGTAAAACGACAAATATTTGCTCAAACAGCGATATTTTGAATGTTTTGACGATAAATACTGACTAAATTCGTTTAAATCTATCGTAATTGTTGAAAATTCCTGATTAAATCGCAGTAAAACGACAAATATTCGCTCAAACAGCGATATTTTGAATGATTTGACGATAAATACTGACTAAATTCGTCTAAATCTATCGTAATTGTTGAAAATTCCCGATTAAATCGCAGTAAAACGACAAATATTTGCTCAAACAGCGATATTTTGAATGTTTTGTCGATAAATACAGACTAGATTCGTCTAGATCTATCGTAATTGTTGGAAATTTCTGATTAAATCGCAGTAAAACGACAAATATTTGCTCAAACAGCGATATTTTGAATGTTTTGACAATAAATACTGACTAAATTTGTCTAAATCTATCGTAATTGTTGAAATATTCCTGATTAAATCGCAGTAAAACGACAAATATTTGCTCAAACAGCGATATTTTGAATGTTTTGTCGATAAATACAGACTAAATTCGTCTAGATCTATCGTAATTGTTGAAAATTTCTGATTAAATCGCAGTAAAACGACAAATATTTGCTCAAACAGCGATATTTTGAATGTTTTGACAATAAATACTGACTAAATTCGTCTAAATCTATCGTAATTGTTGAATATTCCTGATTAAATCGCAGTAAAACGACAAATATTTGCTCAAACAGCGATATTTTGAATGATTTGACAATAAATACAGAATTAATTCGTCTAGATCTATCGTAATTGTTGAAATTTTCTGATTAAATCGCAGTAAAACGACAAATATTCGCTCAAAGACCAATATTTTGAATGATTTGAAATTAAATACAGAAATAATTCGTCTAGATCTATCGTAATTGTTGAAAATTAATGATTAAATTGCAGTAAAACGACAAATATTTGCTCGAACAGCGATATTTTGAATGTTTTGACGATAAATACAGACTAAATTTGTCTAAATCTATCGTAATTGTTGAAAATTCCCAATTAAATCGCAGCAAAACGACAAATATTCGCTCAAACGGCGATATTTTGAATGTTTTGGCGATAAATACTGACTAAATTCGTCTAAATCTATCGTACTTGTTAAAAATTCCCCATTAAATCGCAGTAAAACGACAAATATTTGCTCAAACAGCGATATTTTGAATGATTTGACAATAAATACAGAATTAATTCGTCTAGATCTATCGCAATTGTTGAAATTTCCTGATTAAATCGCAGTAAAACTACAAATATTCGCTCAAACAGCAATATTTTGAATGATTTGAAATTAAATACAGAATTAATTCGTCTAGATCTATCGTAATTGTTGAAATTTCCTGATTAAATCGCAGTAAAACGACAAATATTCGCTCAAACAGCGATATTTTGAATGTTTTGTCGATAAATACAGACTAGATTCGTCTAGATCTATCGTAATTGTTGGAAATTTCTGATTAAATCGCAGTAAAACGACAAATATTTGCTCAAACAGCGATATTTTGAATGTTTTGACAATAAATACTGACTAAATTTGTCTAAATCTATCGTAATTGTTGAATATTCCTGATTAAATCGCAGTAAAACGACAAATATTTGCTCAAACAGCGATATTTTGAATGATTTGACAATAAATGCAGAATTAATTCGTCTAGATCTATCGTAATTGTTGAAATTTTCTGATTAAATCGCAGTAAAACGACAAATATTCGCTCAAAGACCAATATTTTGAATGATTTGAAATTAAATACAGAATTAATTCGTCTAGATCTATCGTAATTGTTGAAATTTCCTGATTAAATCGCAGTAAAACGACAAATATTTGCTCAAACAGCGATATATTGAATGTTTTGACGATAAATACTGACTAAATTCGTCTAAATCTATCGTACTTGTTAAAAATTCCTGATTAAATCGCAGTAAAACGACAAATATTCGCTCAAACAGCGATATTTTGAATGTTTTGGCGACAAATACAGACTAAATTCGTCTAAACCTATCCTAATTGTTGAAAATTAATGATTAAATTGCAGTAAAACGACAAATATTTGCTCGGACAGCGATATTTTGAATGTTTTGACGATAAATACAGACTAAATTTGTCTAAATCTATCGTAATTGTTGAAAATTCCCAATTAAATCGCAGCAAAACGACAAATATTTGCTCAAACGGCGATATTTTGAATGTTTTGGCGATAAATACTGACTAAATTCGTCTAAATCTATCGTAATTGTTAAAAATTCCTGATTAAATCGCAGTAAAACGACAAATATTTGCTCGAACAGCGATATTTTGAGTGTTTTGACGATAAATACAGACTAAATGTGTCTAAATCTATCGTAATTGTTGAAAATTCCCAATTAAATCGCAGCAAAACGACAAATATTCGCTCAAACGGCGATATTTTGAATGTTTTGGCGATAAATACTGACTAAGTTCGTCTAAATCTATCGTAATTGTTGAAAATTCCTGATTAAATCGCAGTAAAACGACAAATATTTGCTCAAACAGCGATATTTTGAATGTTTTGTCGATAAATACAGACAAGATTCGTCTAGACCTATCGTCATTGTTGGAAATTCCTGGTTAAATCGCAGTAAAACGACAAATATTTGCTCAAACAGCGATATTTTGAATGTTTTGACAATAAATACTCACTAAATTTGTCTAAATCTATCGTAATTGTTGAATATTCCTGATTAAATCGCAGTAAAACGATAGATGTTTGCTCACACAGCGATATTTTGAATGTTTTGACGATAAATACAGACTAAATTCGTCTAGATCTATCGTAATTGTTGAAAATTCTTGATTAAATCGCAGTAAAACGACAAATATTTGCTCAAACAGCGATATTTTGAATGTTTTGACGATAAATACTGACTAAATTCGTGTAAATCCATCGTAATTGTTGAAAATTCCTGATTAAATCGCAGTAAAACGACAAATATTCGGTCAAACAGCGATATGTTGAATGTTTTGACGATAAATACAGACTAAATTTGTCTAAATCTATCGTAATTGTTGAAAATTCTCGATTAAATAGCAGTAAAACCACAAATATTCGCTCAAAGAGCGATATTTTGAATGTTTTGACGATAAATACAGACTAAATTCGTCTATATCTATCGTAATTGTTAAAAATTTCCGATTAAATCGCAGTAAAACGACAAATATTGGCTCAAACAGCGATATTTGAATGATTTGACGATAAATACTGACTACATTCGCCTAAATCCATCGTAATTGTTGGAAATTCCTGATTAAATCGCAGTAAAACGACAAATATTCGCTCAAACAGCGATATTTTGAATGTTTTGACGATGAATACTGACTAAATTCGTCTAAATCTATCGTACTTGTTGAAAATTCCTGATTAAATCGCAGTAAAACGACAAATATTTGCTCAAACAGCGATATTTCGAATGTTTTGACGACAAAGACTGACTAAATTCGTCTTAATCTATCGTAATTGTTGAAAATTAGTGATTAAATTGCAGTAAAACGACAAATATTTGCTCAAACAGCGATATTTTGAATGTTTTGAGGATAAATACAGACTAAATTTGTCTAAATCTATCGTAATTGTTGAAAATTTCCAATTAAATCGCAGTAAAACGACAAATATTCGCTCAAACAGCGATATTTTTAATGTTTTGACGATAAGTACAGACCAAATTTGTCTAAATCTATCGTAATTGTTGAAAATTCCTCATTAAATCGCAGTAAAACGACAAATATTTGCTCAAACAGCGATATTTTGAATGTTTTGACGATAAATACAGACTAAATTCGTCTAGATCTATCGTAATTTTTGAAAATTCCTGATTAAATCGCAGTAAATCGACAAATATTCGCGCAAACAGCGATATTTTGAATGTTTTGCCGATAAGTACAGAGTAGATTCGTCTAAATCTATCGTAATTGTTGAAAATTCCTGATTAAATCGCAGTAAAACGACAGATATTTGCTCAAACAGCGATATTTTGAATGTTTTGACAATAAATAATGACTAAATTTGTCTAAATCTATCGTAATTGTTGAATATTCCTGATTAAATCGCAGTCAAACGATAAATGTTTGCTCAAACAGCGATATTTTGAATGTCTTGACGATAAATACAGACTAAATTCGTCTAGATCTATCGTAATTGTTGAAAATTCTTGATTGAATCGCAGTAAAACGACAAATATTTGCTCAAACAGCGATATTTTAAATGTTTTGACGATAAATACTGACTAAATTTGTTTAAATCTATCGTAATTGTTGAAAATTCCTGATTAAATCGCAGTAAAACGACAAATATTCGGTCAAACAGCGATATTTTGAATGTTTTGACGATAAAAACAGACTAAATTCGTCTATATCTATCGTAATTGTTGAAAATTCCTGATTAAATCGCAGTAAAACGACAAATATTGGCTCAAACAGCGATATTTGAATGTTTTGACGATAAATACTGACTAAATTCGCCTAGATCCATCGTAATTGTTGAAAATTCCTGATTAAATCGCAGTAAAACGACAAATATTTGCTCAAACAGCGATATTTTGAATGTTTTGACGATAAATACTGACTAAATTCGTCTAAATCTATCGTACTTGTTAAAAATTCCTGATTAAATCGCAGTAAAACGACAAATATTCGCTCAAACAGCGATATTTTGAATGTTTTGACGACAAATACAGACTAAATTCGTCTAGATCTATCCTAATTGTTGAAAATTAATGATTAAATTGCAGTAAAACGACAAATATTTGTTCGAACAGCGATATTTTGAATGTTTTGACGATAAATACGGACTAAATTTGTCTAAATCTATCGTAATTGTTCAAAAATTCCCAATCAAATCGCAGCAAAACGACAAATATTCGCTCAAACGGCGATATTTTGAATGATTTGGCGATAAATACTGACTAAATTTGTCTAAATCTATCGTAATTGTTGAAAATTCCTGATTAAATCGCAGTAAAACGACAAATATTTGCTCAAACAGCGATATTTTGAATGTTTTGTCGATAAATACAGACAAGATTCGTCTAGACCTATCGTCATTGTTGGAAATTTTTGATTAAATCGCAGTAAAACGACAAATATTTGCTCAAACAGCGATATTTTGAATGTTTTGACAATAAATACTCACTAAATTTGTCTGAATCTATCGTAATTGTTGAATATTCCTGATTAAATCGCAGTAAAACGATAAATGTCTGCTCACACAGCGATATTTTGAATGTTTTGTCGATAAATACAGACTAAATTCGTCTAGATCTATCGTAATTGTTGAAAATTCCTGATTAAATCGCAGTAAAACGACAAATATTTGCTCAAACAGCGATATTTTGAATGTTTTGACGATATATACTGACTAAATTCGTTTAAATCTATCGTAATTGTTGAAAATTCCTGATTAAATCGCAGTAAAACGACAAATATTTGATCAAACAGCGATATTTTGAATGTTTTGACGTCAAATACAGACTAAATTTGTCTAAATCTATCGTAATTGTTGAAAATTCTCGATTAAATAGCAGTAAAACGACAAATATTTGCTCAAAGAGCGATATTTTGAATGTTTTGACGATAAATACAGACGAAAATTGTCTATTTCTATCGTAATTGTTAAAAATTTCCGATTAAATCGCAGTAAAACGACAAATATTGGCTCAAACAGCGATATTTGAATGATTTGACGATAAATACTGACTACATTCGCCTAAATCCATCGTAATTGTTGGAAATTTCTGATTAAATCGCAGTAAAACGACAAATATTCGCTCAAACGGCGATATTTTGAATGTTTTGACGATAAATACTGACTAAATTCGTCTAGATCTATCGTACTTGTCGAAAATTCCCGATTAAATCGCAGTAAAACGACAAATATTCGCTCAAACAGCGATATCTTGAATGTTTTGACGACAAATACTGACTAAATTCGTCTTAATCTATCGTAATTGTTGAAAATTCCTGATTAAACCGCAGTAAAACGACAAATATTTGCTAAAACAGCGATATTTTGAATGTTTTCACGATAAATACAGACTAAATTCGTCTAAATCCATTGTAATTGTTGAAAATTCCCGATTAAATCGCAGTAAAACGACAAATATTTGCTCAAACAGCGATATTTTGAATGTTTTCACGATAAATACAGACTAAATTCGTCTAAATCCATTGTAATTGTTGAAAATTCCCGATTAAATCGCAGTAAAACGACAAATATTTGCTCAAACAGCGATATTTTGAATGTTTTGACGATAAGTACAGACTAAATTCGTCTAAATCTATCGTAATTTTTGAAAATTTCCGATTAAATCGCAGTAAGACGACAAATATTTGCTCAAACAGCGATATTTTGAATGTTTTGACGATAAGTACAGGCTAAATTCGTCTAAATCTATCGTAATTGTTGAAAATACCTGATTAAATCGCAGTAATACGACAATTATTTGCTCAAACAGCGATATTTTGAATGTTTTGACGATAAATACAGACTAAATTTGACTAAATCTATCGTAATTGTTGAAAATTCCCGATTAAATAGCAGTAAAACGACAAATATTCGCTCAAACAGCGATATTTTGGATGTTTTGACGATAAATACAGACTAAATTTGTCTAAATCCATCGTAATTGTTGGAAATTTTTGATTAAATCGCAGTAAAACGACAAATATTTGCTCAAACAGCGATATTTTGAATGTTTTGACGATAAATACCTACTAAATTTGTCTAAATCTATCGTACTTGTTGAAAATTCCTGATTAAATCGCAGTAAAACGACAAATATTCGCTCAGACAGCGATGTTTTGAATGTTTTGACGACAAATACTGACTAAATTCGTCTTAATCTATCGTAATTGTTGAAAATTCCTGATTAAATCGCAGTAAAACGACAAATATTTGCTCAAACAGCGATATTTTGAATGTTTTGACGATATATACTGACTAAATTCGTTTAAATCTATCGTAATTGTTAAAAATTCCCGATTAAATCGCAGTAAAACGACAAATATTGGCTCAAACAGCGATATTTGAATGATTTGACGATAAATACTGACTACATTCGCCTAAATCCATCGTAATTGTTGGAAATTTCTGATTAAATCGCAGTAAAACGACAAATAGTCGCTCAAACGGCGATATTTTGAATGTTTTGACGATAAATACTGACTAAATTCGTCTAGATCTATCGTACTTGTTGGAAATTTCCGATTAAATCGCAGTAAAACGACAAATATTTGCTCAAACAGCGATATCTTGAATGTTTTGACAATAAATGCTCACTATATTCGTCTAAATCTATCGTAATTGTTGAATATTCCTGATTAAATCGCAGTAAAACGACAAATATTTGCTCAAACAGCGATATCTTGAATGTTTTGACGACAAATACTGACTAAATTCGTCTTAATCTATCGTAATTGTTGAAAATTCCTGATTAAATCGCAGTAAAACGACAAATATTTGCTCAAACAGCGATATTTTGAATGTTTTCACGATAAATACAGACAAGATTCGTCTAGATCTATCGTAATTGTTGGAAATTCCTGATTAAATCGCAGTAAAACGACAAATATTTGCTCAAACAGCGATATTTTGAATGTTTTGACGATATATACTGACTAAATTCGTCTAAATCTATCCTAATTGTTGGAATATTCCTGATTAAATCGCAGTAAAACGACAAATATTTGCTCAAACAGCGATGTTCTGAAGGTTTTGACGATAAATACTGACTAAATTCGTCTAAGTCTATCGTACTTGTTGAAAATTCTTGATTAAATCGCAGTAAAACGACAAATATTTGCTCAAACAGCGATATTTTGAATGTTTTGACGACAAATACTGACTAAATACGTCTTAATCTATCGTAATTGTTGAAAATTACTGATTAAATCGCAGTAAAACGACAAATATTTGCTCAAACAGCGATATTTTGAATGTTTTGACGATAAATACTGACTAAATGTGTCTAAATCTATCGTAATTGTTAACAATTCCTGATTAAATCGCAGTAAAACGACATATATTGGCTCAAACAGCGATATTTGTATGCTTTGACGATAAATACTGACGACATTCGCCTAAATCCATCGTAATTGTTGGAAATCCCTGATTAAATCGCAGTAAAACGACAAATATTCGCTCAAACAGCGATATTTTGAATGTTTTGACGATAAATACAGAGTAAATTTGTCTAAATCTATCGTACTTGTTGAAAATTCCTGATTAAATCGCAGTAAAACGACAAATATTTGCTCAAACAGCGATATTTTGAATGTTTTGACGACAAATACTGACTAAATTCGTCTTAATCTATCGTAATTGTTGAAAATTCCTGATTAAATCGCAGTAAAACGACAAATATTTGCTCAAACAGCGATATTTTGAATGTTTTGACGATAAATACAGACTAAATTCGTCTAAATCTATTGTAATTGTCGAAATTCTCGATTAAATCGCAGTAAAACGACAAATATTCGCTCAAACAGCGATATTTTGAATGTTTTGACGATAAGTACAGACTAAATTCGTCTAAATCTATCGTAATTGTTGAATATTCCTGATTAAATCGCAGTAAAACGACAAATATTCGCTCAAACAGCGATATTTTGAATGTTTTGACGATAAATACAGAGTAAATTCGTCTAAATCTATCGTAATTGTTGAAAATTTCCGATTAAATCGCAGTAAAACGACAAATATTTGCTCAAACAGCGATATTTTGGATGTTTTGACGATAAATACAACTAAATTTGTCTAAATCTATCGTAATTGTTGAAAATTCCTGATTAAATCGCAGTAAAACGACAAATATTTGCTCAAACAGCGTTATTTTGAATGTTTTGACGATAGATACTGACTAAATTTGCCTAAATCCATCGTAATTGCTGAAAATTCCTGATTAAATCGCAGTAAAACGACAAATATTTGCTCAAACAGCGATATTTTGAATGTTTTGACGATAAATACTGACTAAATTCGTCTAAATCTATCGTAATTGTTGAAAATTCCTGATTAAATCGCAGTAAAACGACAAATATTTGCTCAAACAGCGATGTTTTGAATGTTTTGACGACAAATACTGACTGATATTCGTCTTAATCTATCGTAATTGTTGAAAATTCCTGATTAAATCGCAGTAAAACGACAAATATTTGCTCAAACAGCGATATTTTGAATGATTTGACGATAAATACAGACTAAATGTGTCTAAATCTATCGTAATTGTTGAAAATTCTTGATTAAATTGCAGTTAAACGACAAATATTCGGTCAAACAGCGATATTTTGAATGTTTTGACGACAAATACAGACTAAATTCGTCTAAATCTATCGTAATTGTTGAATATTACTGATTAAATCGCAGTCAAACGACAAATATTTGCTCAAGCAGCGATATTTTGAATGTTTTGACGATAAATACTGACTAAATTTGTCTAAATCTATCGTAATTGTTGAAAATTCGCAATTAAATCGCAGTAAAACGACAAATATTTGCTCAAACAGCGATATTTTGAATGTTTTGGCGATAAATACTGACTAAATTCGTCTAAATCTATCGTAATTGTTGAAAATTCCTTATTAAATCGCAGTAAAACGACAAATATTTGCTCAAACAGCGATATTTTGAATGTTTTGTCGATAAATACAGACTAAATTCGTCTAGATCTATCGTAATTGTTAAAATTTCCTGATTAAATCGCAGTAAAACGACAAATATTCGCTCAAACAGCGATATTTTGAATGTTTTGACAATAAATGCTCACTATATTTGTCTAAATCTATCGTAATTGTTGAATATTCCTGATTAAATCGCAGTAAAACGACAAATATTTGCTCAAACAGCGATATTTTGAATGTTTTGACGATCAAATACAGAGTAAATTCGTCTAGATCTATCGTAATTGTTGAAAATTCGAGATTAAATCGCAGTAAAACGACAAATATTCGCTCAAACATCGATATTTTGAATGTTTTGACGATAAATACAGACTAAATTCGTCTAAATCTATCGTAATTGTTGAAAATTCCCAATTAAATCGCAGTAAAACGACAAATATTTGCTCAAACAGCGATATTTGAATGTTTTGACGATATATACTGACTAAATTCGTCTAAATCTATCCGTAATTGTTGAAATTCCTGATTAAATCGCAGTAAAACGACAAATATTTGCTCAAACAGCGATATTTTGAATGTTTTGACGATAAATACAGACTAAATTCGTCTAAATCTATCGTAATTGTTGGAAATTTCTGATTAAATCGCAGTAAAACGACAAATATTTGCTCAAACAGCGATATTTTGAATGTTTTGACGATAAATACTGACTAAATTCGTCTAAATCTATCGTAATTGTTGAAAATTCCTGATTAAATCGCAGTAAAACGACAAATATTCGCTCAAACAGCGATATTTTGAATGTTTTGACGACAAATACTGACTAAATTCGTCTAAATCTATCGTAATTGTTGAAAATTCCTGATTAAATCGCAGTAAAACGACAAATATTCGCTCAAACAGCGATATTTTGAATGTTTTGACGATAAATACTGACTAAATTCGTCTAAATCCATCGTAATTGTTGAAAATTCCCGATTAAATCGCAGTAAAACGACAAATATTTGCTCAAACAGCGATATTTTGAATGTTTTGACGATAAATACTGACTAAATTCGTCTAAATCTATCGTAATTGTTGAAAATTTCTGATTAAATCGCAGTAAAACGACAAATATTCGCTCAAACAGCGATATTTTGAATGTTTTGACGATAAATACAGACTAAATTCGTCTAAATCTATCGTAATTGTTGAAAATTTCCTGATTAAATCGCAGTAAAACGACAAATATTTGCTCAAACAGCGATATTTTGAATGTTTTGACGATAAATACAGGATGAATTCGTCTAAATCTATCGTAATTGTTGAAAATTCCTGATTAAATCGCAGTAAAACGACAAATATTTGCTCAAACAGCGATATTTTGAATGTTTTGACGATAAATACAGACTAAATTCGTCTAAATCTATCGTAATTGTTGAAAATTCCTGATTAAATCGCAGTAAAACGACAAATATTTGCTCAAACAGCGATATTTTGAATGTTTTGACGATAAATACAGACTAAATTTGTCTAAATCTATCGTAATTGTTGAAAATTCCTGATTAAATCGCAGTAAAACGACAAATATTTGCTCAAACAGCGATATTTTGAATGTTTTGACGATAAATACTGACTAAATTCGTCTAAATCTATCGTAATTGTTGAAAATTCCTGATTAAATCGCAGTAAAACGACAAATATTTGCTCAAACAGCGATGTTTTGAATGTTTTGACGATAAATACTGACTAAATTCGTCTAAATCTATCGTAATTGTTGAAAATTCCTGATTAAATCGCAGTAAAACGACAAATATTTGCTCAAACAGCGATATTTTGAATGTTTTGACGATAAATACTGACTAAATTCGTCTAAATCTATCGTAATTGTTGAAAATTCCCGATTAAATCGCAGTAAAACGACAAATATTCGCTCAAACAGCGATATTTTGAATGTTTTGACGATAAATACTGACTAAATTCGTCTAAATCTATCGTAATTGTTGAAAATTTCTGATTAAATCGCAGTAAAACGAAGCAAATAGTCTCATCCTAGGTCTAATACAGACTAAATACGTCTCAAATCGTAAAAAAGACAGAGCTCCACTTGAAATCTGATTAGATACATAGAACGATTACAAAATTTAATTCCATCATATATCTGTGTTTGATACCTCTGAAACGTTAGGAATCGTTCTTTCGCGTGTCAAATTACGTCCTACCTCTATATTTTAAGTTATCTTGACGTTTCCTATGTATACATTGCATAAGATATAATGTACAGAGCATTTGAACGTCTTTTAATTTTCAGTTATTAATGAAGCTATCGATTGAATTCCTGAACGAAGGAAAGTCTCATCCTAGGTCTAATACAGAGTAAATACGTCTCAAATCGTAAAAAAGACAGAGCTCCACTTGAAATCTGATTAGATACATAGAACGATTACAAAACTTTAATTCCATCATATATCTGTGTTTGATACCTCCGAAACGTTTGGAATCGTTCTTTCCCGTGTCAAATTACGTCCTACCTCTATATTTTAAGTTATCTTGACGTTTTCTATGTATACATTGCATAAGATATAATGTACAGCGCATTTGAACGTCTTTTAATTTTCAGTTATTAATGAAGCTATCGATTGAATTCCTGAACGAAGGAAAGTCTCATCCTAGGTCTAATACAGAGTAAATACGTCTCAAATCGTAAAAAAGACAAAGCTCCACTTGAAATCTGATTAGATACATAGAACGAACTACAAAACTTTATTCCATCATATATCTGTGTTTGATACCTCCGAAACGTTAGGAATCGTTCTTTCTCGTGTCAAATTACGTCCTACCTCTTTATTTTAAGTTATCTTGACGTTTTCTATGTATACATTGCATAAGATATAATGTACAGTGCATTTGAAACTCTTTTAATTTTCAGGTATTAATGAAGCTATCGATTGAATTCCTGAAAGAAGGAAAGTCTCATCCTAGGTCTAATACAGGGTAAATACGTCTCAAATCGTAAAAAAGACAAAGCTGCACTTGAAATCTGATTAGATACACAGATCGAACACAAAACTTTATTCCACCATGTATCTGTGTTTGATACATCGAAAACGTTTGGAATCGTTCTTTACCGTGTCGAATGACGTCCTACCTCTTTATTTCAAGTTATCTTGACGTTTTCTATGTATACATTGCATAAGATATAATGTACAGAGCATTTGAACGACTTTTAATTTTCAGTTATTAATGAACCTAGCGATTGGATTCCTAAACGAAGCAATGTCTCATCCTAGGTCTAATACAGACTAAATACGTCTCAAATCGTAAGAAACACAGAGCTCCACTTGATATCTGATTAGATACATAGAACGATTACAAAATTTAATTCCATCATATATCTGTGTTTGATACCTCCGAAACGTTAGGAATCGTTCTTTCGGGTGTCAAATTACGTCCTACTTCTATATTTTGAGTTATCTTGACGTTTTCTATGTATACATTGCATAAGATATAATGTACAGAGCGTTTGAACCTCTTTTAATTTTCAGGTATTAATGAAGCTATCGAATGAATTCCTGAACGAAGGAAAGTCTCATCCAAGGTCTAATACAGGGTAAATACGTCTCAAATCGTAAAGAAGACAAAGCTGCACTTGAAATCTGATTAGATACACAGATCGAACACAACACTTTATTCCACCATATATCTGTGTTTGATACATCTAAAACGTTTGGAATCGTTCTTTCCCGTGTCGAATGACGTCCTACCTCTTTATTTCAAGTTATCTTGACGTTTTCTATGTATACATTGCATAAGATATAATGTACAGAGCATTTGAACGACTTTTAATTTTCAGTTATTAATGAAACTAGCGATTGGATTCCTAAACGAAGCAATGTCTCATCCTAGGTCTAATACAGACTAAATACGTCTCATATCGTAAGAAACACAGAGCTCCACTTGATATCTGATTAGATACATAGAACGATTACAAAATTTAATTCCATCATATATCTGTGTTTGATACCTCCGAAACGTTAGGAATCGTTCTTTCTCGTGTCAAATTACGTCCTACTTCTATATTTTGAGTTATCTTGACGTTTTCTATATATACATTGCATAAGATATAATGTACAGAGCATTTGAAACTCTTTTAATTTTCAGGTATTAATGAAGCTATCGAATGAATTCCTGAAAGAAGGAAAGTCTCATCCTAGGTCTAATACAGGGTAAATACGTCTCAAATCGTAAAAAAGACAAAGCTGCACTTGAAATCTGATTAGATACACAGATCGAACACAAAACTTTATTCCACCATATATCTGTGTTTGATACATCGAAAACGTTTGGAATCGTTCTTTACCGTGTCGAATGACGTCCTACCTCTTTATTTCAAGTTATCTTGACGTTTTCTATGTATACATTGCATAAGATATAATGTACAGAGCATTTGAACGACTTTTAATTTTCAGTTATTAATGAACCTAGCGATTGGATTCCTAATCGAAGCAATGTCTCATCCTAGGTCTAATACAGACTAAATACGTCTCAAATCGTAAGAAACACAGAGCTCCACTTGATATCTGATTAGATACATAGAACGATTACAAAATTTAATTCCATCATATATCTGTGTTTGATACCTCCGAAACGTTAGGAATCGTTCTTTCGCGTGTCAAATTACGTCCTAGCTCTATATTTTCGGCTACTTCTAACATCATAAAATCATCATCTCAAATAGTAAAAAAGACAAAGCTCTTGAAATATCATAGAATCACCAATGGACACGATTTCGTCCGTATATTCATCGTCCTGAAAAATGCTGGAATGGTCATTTCTAGTCAAATTTGGTAGCCCTACTGTTTAGACATTGACATTTTTCTATGTATATATTGCATGAGATGAT
>JAPTHL010000082.1:0-2500 GCA_028455855.1 Meloe dianella
TACATACCCAAATTTGATTAATTTTAAATTCACAAATTCTAATCATATTTTAGATAGTAAATATAATAATGCATATTACATTAAAATATTTTATAGTATATAATTTTTATAAATTTTTGTTAGAAATTATATCAATACACAATAAAGTCTATTCATATAATTATCTGAGTAGCTCGTTAATGGAACATCTCACTAAGATCTTCCAACGAATCCCCAGGCTAAGGCTTGAATCTCAACAGATCGCAGTATGGAGGCTGTACTACTATTGAAACACCACCTTGCCGGGTACGTAAGTCGTGTACAAACAATTTCAAGTCTCGACATCGAAATTATGTGAACTCATGATTATCCGTCAGAAGTACCCGCTGAACATGACAAAATACCTTGCTGCCAGCTAAAAGATAACATCAGACGGTAACTGAGCTCGTTCGACGAGTATAACACGAGGTTAAACGCCTAATAAAGTTTAATCGTTTAGAACCCTTCGGCTCACGAGACTCTTCAGATATCGGTTCCCAATATCTTTTCGCAACGATTTGTCATCAAGTTAGGGTTAAATACTCTACAGTAATAATAAACAACCAGCATCATATTTAGACAAAAAAGTCTATTCCCAGTATATGAAATCATTGACAATAAAACGAGGCATTTGCTATCATCTAATTTTACTACCACCAACTAGCATTTGTCTAATAAAAAATTACAAGACAACAATCTAATAGGCGTAAGTACATAATATCTATATTGACGGCGAACCGACAGTATAAATACAATCATGCGTGTATGGCGAGGCATTTGTTATCACAATTTTGTGTATTTACACATCAAAGTTACGAGGCATTTGCATTTGGTCAGTATTTCTTTCGTCAAGGAGATAAAGCTAAAGTCGCTCTCCTTAATCGAGGTATCTAACTCCCACCCCACTACATCATTATTATATAATGTAAAACCGCGACTAGGCATGACCAATACAATGTAGAGGACAGAGGTCTAGTATGGGTATGTAGTGTTAGGTATACAGACAAACCTACCTAACAGGATATGAGAGCTGTTTCCCTGTCCTGGTCAGTCGATACTGCCCATATACCCTTCTTGGCCTACCCCGTCATAGCTACCAACTACCCATCATTTGTCTACACAACAAAGCGTCCCCTATTGCAATCCAAAATCATAGGCAGCGTCACTATGACACTATAGAGACTATAGATTTTTAAAAGTCCCTACAACAATACTCTATTACTACTGATAAGCGCTATATAATAATAGAGCACATCGTATTGAACTTTTGTTTTTCTATATATAGCAATATGTATATGATGACCACTGACCGTAATCACCAATGCATATATACTTATATACAGTGTATAGTAAGGTCTTATCTTATTATCAGAAATTATATGACTACACAATAAAGTCTATTCATATAATTATCTGGGTAGCTCGTTAACGGAAGATCTCACTAAGATCTTCCAACGAATCCCAAGCTAAGGGTTGAGTCTCAACAGATCGCAGCGTGGAAACTGCTCTACCGAGAACAACACCCTGCCAGGTACGTAAGTCGTGTACAAACAATTCCAAGTCTCGACATCGAAATTATGTGAACCCATGATTATCCGTCAGGAGATCCAGCTGAACATAACAAAATAAATCTTGCCGTCAGCTGATGATCTCAGACGGTAACTGGGCTCGTTCGACGAGTAACACGAGGTTAAACGCCTAATAAAGTTCAATTATTTTGAGCCTTTCGACTCACGAGACTCTTCAAGATATCGTTGCCCAATATCTTTGTCTAGACAGGATACGGCCTTAGAGGCGTTCAGGCATAATCCCACGGATGGTAGCTTCGCACCATCGCCCGCTCGAGCGAGTGCGTGAACCAAATGTCCGAACCTGCGGTTCCTCTCGTACTGAGCAGGATTACTATCGCAACGACTAGTCATCAGTAGGGTAAAACTAACCTGTCTCACGACGGTCTAAACCCAGCTCACGTTCCCTATTGGCGGGTGAACTAGTTGGCGCACAGCCGGAGATCCGGCTAAGGTCGGTATAATATTGATTCATATGTAAACCGTCCCATATATAATATAAATCAGCAGCCGGTTGTTTTACTGCATAGATGATTATGAATTCTAAACGGTCAATACACAATATGGAATATATTTGTGTGCATGTTTGTATAAAAAACAATAATCTCTTTGCATTTCTTGTAATGCTCATGTCGCCGACTATTTCTTTGATGGACTATCATCTACTTTCCATTTCTGAAAATCAAATGACGTAGAGTACAATAGATTCCAAGTTCGTTAGAATTGTTTTTCCGTTGTATAGCTCAGGATTGATTACCATAATGTCAGCAGGGATAATCTTAAGAAATTCAATCAATTTTTGATATTGAGTCATATGAAGGAGGTCTATATACGTTGTTAATAAATCTGTTCCATCGATTTGAAATGTACCAAAAGTTTTCTACTTATCCTTCTACCATTCTGACTGATAACAT
>JAPTHL010000082.1:7500-13664 GCA_028455855.1 Meloe dianella
CCGCCCATGCATCCTCTGTCGATTTTCCACTCTTGAACCCGTACTGCTTATTACACATACTGTCTCCGATCAATTGCTCAAGCCTATTAACCATCATTCGCTCCAACACCTTCCCGAGAGTTGGCAGGAGGCATATCGGTCTGTAGGACGACGGTCGGTTCGCACCCTATCGGGAGACTTCGGCAATATAATCAACTTTGACCGCTTCCATACCTCTGGAAATTTACCCTCGAGAAGGCATCTATCAAACATACACTTCATATGCAAAGGAATCGCTCTCCAGACATGCCGCACCATAAGTGCAGTAAGTCCATCCATGCCAGGTGACCTCTTCAGACGCGCTCTTCGTACAGCTAATTCTATCTCATCCATGCTAAACTGTTCAGGAATCTGACAAACAGAAACATTCACACTCACATTCACACATTCACTGGGTGGAAAAAGCCATCCAGTAATACATTCACAGTGTCATGCCACGATGTGGTCATGACACCACCAACACTCACACAGGAAAGGTTATAATCCCTTTTCCTGCGACACAGCTTGTAAACTGCACCCCATGGATCCTCATTACCTTTTACACTCACAAACTCATTCCAATGTGCCTCCTGATCTCTCTAATTTCTTCTTGTAAGTGCTGGCCGACACACGCATCCTTTCCCTCGCTTCCAACAATCGTATTCGTCCCAACCACACCTTCTGCCATGCTGCCAATCGCGACGGTGCTTGCGAGCCGACCGACGAAGCCGATCTAGCTCGGGGTTCCACCATTTCACTCCATTACCACAACGGTACTTCGATGCGCTTCCCTTCATGCATACATTGTTCGCGCTGATCATCCAGTCGCTGATGGTCTTCGCAATATCGTCGACGCTCATCTTTTCAAACATTTCTACATTCATACTTTCACCGCTCATTCTTAGTAAAGATTCATACAGATACCAATTCACACTTTTGCATGACCATCTACATTCTCCCACTGCATTCTCGCTATGAACATCTCCACAGCGCAAACGGACATTTAGAACGATTGCGTTGTGATCACTCACACTCCAGTCAGGCTCAACTCTCCATTCCGTGACGTAACGATCCACCCAGGGCACATTCGCCACCGTCACATCAATGTCACTCGTACCCATGGGACCACAGAAGGTGAAGAATTCGGAGGGTTCATTGAGAACCAAAAGTCTCCCATCGGCCAAAAATGTCTCCAAAACAATCCCACGGGTCTCATTCTCTATACCGCTGCTTCTGCTTGCTGTGCCACAGTGCAGACACCGCATTTGCATCCATGCCAAACAGCAAGGGCCGAGCTCCTGCAGCTCCCACGACATCACACATAAATTCAATGCATGCATTCATGTCAGCGTCATGCACACAATAGAAGAGCAGAGAATCACTTCTCCAAACTCTCCCTTCACACATACAGTCGACATACATTCATTACAAAGTTCATCCAGTCTAATCACATCTATACCATTATTATTGACAATTACTGCCGCTTTAGGAGACCCCTCCAAAGCAAACACCCTCATGCCGGACGGCACACCCACCACACATCCATTTCTCACATAAGGCTCCTGAACAAGTGCCACACATACATTCTGCTCACACATGGTCACCCCTAACTCATTCATAACACTAGCCGACCTCTGACAATTCAACTGTATAACGCTGAAAGCCATTAATCGGAAGTGATCTCTCTCTTGCTCGCGCCTTCGCTCTAACATTTTCTGGGCATTCGTTTGAGAACACCGAGTGACGACACTCTTTCTGTTCTTACGGCAATTCACGCATTCTTCTGTCTCCTTGCATTCCTTCACCCGGTGTCCCTGTCTGCCACACTTTATGCACAACCTCTCACTCTTGCATTCACGTAGGAAATGACCAACAGCTAGACATCCGTAGCATCTCTGCACTCCCTCGAACTGGCGACACCGCAACGAATTCCACCCAATAAACACTCTTCCGACAGATAACAAATGTCCCAGGCAGGAACACGACACCTCGATCACCACATTGCCTTTAGTTTCATCCTTCCTAAAAGTCCGACTAATCACCCGTGTTCTCTCCTGAAACTCGTTCCTAGTCACAACTCCTCTGACATTTCTCGTGAATATCCAGACAGCAGATGCTCGTTCGTCACGGACTTATCTACATCATAAATGATCATTTTTGGGCCGACCTTCTGGGATTATCCACTCTTAGACCCTGCTCCCAAATTCACCGCATGCCTTTATCTTATTCAGACCAGTTAAGTTCTGAGTTCTACTGCAACTCCATCTCTGATCTTACGCACTGCCAACACCTTAACTGAACCCGCTTTTGGTGCAACTTTCTCTAGGACGCGTTTTTTTATTTCATCACTATCGAAACTATTAGAACCTTCCGCTGCCCTGACTATCATTGCAAATGACTTACGACCGACATTAGTCGGCGCCGTCCTAGGAGCGACCGCCGATAACGACATGCTTGGCATTTCCTTATCATTATTTCTAGCATTATCCAAAGCAACACCCACAGGCCGTGACTCGCCTGCAAGTGGAAGCAGCTTATCCTTCTCCTCAATCCTTCCCCTAAGTCTCTCGTTTTTGAGCAGTAATTCAATCATTATTTCCTCATAAAGAGCAGCTTTTCCTAAAATAAAGTCGCTTGCAGCCTTGCTTATTTTATTTGACTCTTTGAAAACAAATTCACGCAACTTATTACCGACCTGTCTCATTCGAATCAAATCATCATTACCAGAATCATCATTATCTGCAATCTTATTTGCTGAGCTGGTCAACTCAGCCCGTTTTCTCTTAGGGTTTTGAGCGCAGCTGACATCGCTACGCCCACTACGCGAGCTTTTATCGCTTGCGTCACTACCTAGCCTTTCTCGAGTAAGCACATCAACGTTAAGTGTTGGCAAAGTACCACTTCTTACTGGGGACTACGAGGCACTCGATTACTTTTTAAAACACCTGCTCACTGTCCATCAGCTCGGAATCAGACATTACTCAAAAAAAAAAAAGAGAGAGAGACGTGTGATTTCCACTGATCGATTTGTAACTCACCACAAAATATCAACGATAAACTCAACACCATAAAAAAGTTAGAGTCAATTGACTCAGTTTGCAACACCGGAAACCCGGATTTGAACTAATGACAAGTGTACCCGTGACCTAACGCACAATATTCAATCAAAAAAAGGATTAAAATCGACAAATGTTTTCAAAACGAACGGAAATACCTATTTCCGAACGCACCCCAAGATGTAAACAACGTTATCTATGAATACTGATAAGCAATTATTTCGCTTAGTAATTAACCAAATGAGACCAAAATACACACACCGACGCAGAAAACCAAGGGCTTTCCAACGATGTATGACACACACCGCTACGACCAATATTACGTAACTTATGAACAAAAGCAAACCAAAACCACTATCGCCGGTGATCCACCGGAGTAAGTAGGGACAGAGAGAATTTCGTTAATCCATTCATGCGCGTCACTAATTAGATGACGAGGCATTTGGCTATTGCATAATCAAGAAGACATGTCTCTCTGTAGGAGAGATAAATATTTCCGAATTTATTTTTATTTTTATTATTTTCTGTTTGATTTTAACACCGCCGATGCACCAACGGTTTGATTGATATTCCAATTTAATAATTATTAATAACTTGATAAATTAATAATTTATTTAGTTTATTAAAGCCCCGAGCGGATATGCAAATGCTGCATCCATTGATCATCTAGTCATGGCCCACGCCACCCGTATTTATTGGACCGGTACGCCACACATTTCTTGAAAATATGCGATGAATTGAAGAGCCCCACTTCAACGCCGAGTGGACACAGCTTTCTTTGAGACGCTTTCCGATTTTCAAAAGGTCCTCAGCGGGTCTATTACAGTTGGGCCAAATACCCCTAGCCTCGACGATGATAGGTGCGAAGATAAATTCTTTGCCAGGCCAACGTTTTATAGCAGCTTGTCGAAATTTAGGGCAATCGTACACCCTGCGCTTTCTCTCGCAGACGGCACTAAGCCTAGTGTCAGACGACCAAGTCACCTGAACATCCGAGACCACAGCAGTGCTGTCATCAACAAAGACCACAATATCCGGCTTGAAAGGGTGCGTCAGGATGCCGAACGTGAGGCTCTTTTTCCGAAGCAAATCGTTTAGTGCAATTTGAGGCAATCTTTCGGACTATCTCATCGTGTCTTTTAATCCTGACTCCATGTGTTATTGGACAAACCTGGAGTACGTGCGCGAGTGTCTCGTCGTTAGCGCAACCACCCCTACAACGTCGCTGGTCACGTGGGTTGGATGGGATAGCACGAGTAGGTAAATTAGCTGTTCTAAGCTGAATCGCTCGAACAAAGTCTCTCCCAGTCCATCCGTAAGGTTTCGAGTCGATCCAACTCCTGCTCGACGAGTCCTCGGCAGCTGCCTCGAGGCCCATAGATAATGGACCGGTTTGGATTCTCTCTCCACATGTCGCAAGGTAAGATATTACCTGCCATTGTCTGTAGACGTGATTTAATACCGGAGAGGTAGTTGGAAGACAGTAGTGATGTTAAAACAGGATCGTGAGCCCTGGACTCAAGACCGTGTAAGCGATGAAGAAAGGTATTGGGGATCGCTGATCCAAGCTCACAAATTCCAAGACCGCCATCTCTAATACGAGCATATAGCATGGCATCCGGTGTATGCACATTTAGGTGTAGAAATCGTTTTACCGTGCCCTTGATCAATCTATCGGCACCAAGAAGCGCATTAGCTGTAATTTTGGGGTTCTGTAACCCATACAGCAGTCTTGGTATAACATGCTGTTTGAGCAGAACAAGCTTTTGGTCAGGCTTAAGAGGTGCTTTGGCTAGGTTGTTAAGCCAAAAAGGAAGATTTGGAAGACACGGTCTCATGAAACCCTTGGCGTTGAATTCATGTCCAAGATATCTAAAGGTGTTGATATTGAGGACAGATTGTATTTCACTGCCGCCAATCTTGAATCTCGGCTTATCGATCGGAACCGAACGACCCCGGACCGACACCGAATTAACCGCGTGGCATTTATCTGGGCTAATTGACATGCCCCTCGCTGTCAAGAACTTCTCGGTCAACACTAGTGCATCGCGCATATGGGCTGATGTGTCTGAAAATCAGAATAATGTCATCCGCAAAAGCCATTCCCATACACTGGAATCTGTCGTCGCCCAGGTCACCTGGCATTCGAGCAGATAGATCGTTGAGTAATTCGTCCATAACCATATTAAATAGTAGTGGACTCAAGAAGTCCCTGTTTGACCCCCTTCTAATCCTGATTGGTCTAGTTTGATTATTACCCAATTTTATAATAGTAGATGCATCAAGTGTCGACATAATGTAATCAAAAACATAGCCCAGTCAAACCATGTCCAAGCAGTGCACGCCTAATGGAACTGTGCGACACAGAATCAAACGCTTTGCGAATATCTAGCGACACCACTGAGTAAGGCAGTCCACGCGCGACACGAGTCTCTGATGAAATAATCGAGAATAAGGCAGTTAGCCATGGTTCGTCGATCCTCGTGAAACCTCACTGACCACTACTAAGTTGAACCACCGATGATAGCCGTGAAGATAAAATTCGGTGCAATAAACGTTGCATTGCGCTTGCAACAGTTATGGGCGCCAATTGCTAGCATTCGCATTATCGCCGTCTTTCGGTATTAATGTGGTGCGCATCTCTCTCCAGCTCGGAGGCAAACAACCACGATAGATAATGATATTGAAGATTACGCTTAATGTAAGATTGCTCGAGACCTAACACTCGGCGAACACTAATCCCGTCGGAGCCTGGAGCAGAGCATTTCCACTTAGACTTGGACTGTGCAATTTCGTCCGGCGTAATTGGAGAATCAATTGTAAATGCCTGTTTGGGAGAGCGAAATGGTTCATCGTCCACGGCGACGAGCAAGCTGCAGATGTTTCAGGTATAGATCTTGCTGCGTCAGTCAATCCGCAAGAACTTCGACTGGCTGCTGTCAGTGAGTGGCCAACGGAAGTCAGGTCCACCGACGTCCGTTGATTCTTCCTATGGAGGTCCTGTGTCCTTCGCAGTCAGCAGCCCGAAGGCGGCGCCGACGGCCATCACCATAAGCAGGTGCTGGTCTTGCTTTGAAGTCGTGACGATAA
>JAPTHL010000084.1:0-5000 GCA_028455855.1 Meloe dianella
TTCTGGTTGACAATTGGCTTACTGGGAAACCCACACAATCCAAAAACGTATCTGTGAAAAATAGTCCCTGCTCGGGCGCCAAAATTTTGTAACGTTATTTGCCACGGGTTAAAGCTGGCCAGAGAAGTCAGGGTATTTTTCAGTGTTACGTTAGTAGTTAGTGTTAGTTGTGTGGAGATACTCGGGCGCCACTCTCTTGAATAAGAGAGAATTACTAGATGGTACAAAATAAAATAATTTATTCTAATAACTAATAAATTAATACAGATAAATAATTAATCGACAACAGGTACTGGATAATTCTGGTCGCCAGCAAGCCACAGCAGAATTGATAAACGGAACGGTTCAGGTTAAATCTGGTCGCCAGCAAGCCACAGCAGAATTAATAGAAGTTCATGAGGAACAGGTTCTTCCGTCGAAACAAACCACCGAGAAGAACAAGGATATCTCTAGATCGCATCCAAGCCACCTACAAAGACGGTTAGGAATGAGAGGGGAATCGAGCCTCTAGGTCGCATCCGAGCCACGTATAAGTGCTCCATCGGGAGTCGGAGCCCGCTGACGCTTAACGGTGCGACTTTATATACTTTTCTTCAAGCGGCCAGTTCTCCCACTCTTGTGGGCACGCGCACTTGAGCGCGCTCGCTGAGTCCATTGCTGGCTTGTGTTGAGGACGGTCCATTACACTACTGATGACTAGTCGTTGCGATAGTAATCCTGCTCAGTACGAGAGGAACCGCAGGTTCGAGGACGTTTGGTTCACTGCACTCCGCTCGAGCGGGCGATGGTGAGAGCTACCATCCGTGGGATTATGCCTGAACGCCTCTAAGGCCGATATCCTGTTAGACAAAGATATTGGGCAACGATATTCTGAAGAGTCTCGTGAGTCGAAAGGCTCAAAATAATTAAACTTTATTAGGCGTTTAACCTCGTGTTACTCGTCGAACGAGCCCAGTTACCGTCTGAGATCATCAGCTGACGGCAAGATTTATTTTGTTATGTTCAGCTGGATCTCCTGACGGATAATCATGGGTTCACATAATTTCGATGTCGAGACTTGGAATTGTTTGTACACGACTTACGTACCTGGCAGGGTGTTGTTCTCGGTAGAGCAGTTTCCACGCTGCGATCTGTTGAGACTCAACCCTTAGCTTGGGGATTCGTTGGAAGATCTTAGTGAGATCTTCCGTTAACGAGTACCCAGATAATTATATGAATAGACTTTATTGTGTAGTCATATAATTTCTGATAAAAATAAATAAGACCTTACTATACACTGTATATAAGTATATATGCATTGGTGATTACGGTCAGTGGTCATCATATACATATTGCTATATATAGAAAAACAAAAGTTCAATACGATGTGCTCTATTATTATATAGCGCTTATCAGTAGTAATAGAGTATTGTTGTGGAGGCTTTTAAAAATCTATAGTTTCTCTATAGTGTCATAGTGACGCTGCCTATGATTTTGGATTGCAATAGGGGACGCTTTATTGTGTAGACAAATGATGGGTAGTTGGTAGCTATGACGGGGTAGGCCAAGAAGGGTATATGGGCAGTATCGACTGACCAGGACAGGGAAACAGCTCTCATATCCTGTTAGGTAGGTTTGTCTGTATACCTAACACTACATACCCATACTAGACCTCTGTCCTCTACATTGTATTGGTCATGCCTAGTCGCGGTTTTACATTATATAATAATGATGTAGTGGGGTGGGAGTTAGATACCTCGATCAAGGAGAGCGACTTTAGCTTTATCTCCTTGACGAAAGAAATACTGACCAAAAAATAGAGGGTGCAAATGTTATTTGTGCCCTCAATAACTGAGCCCAGCAGTTAATAAAACCATAAACGATATACTATATTTGTATAGTAAAAAAGTGGGCAAACTGCTCCACTTACCTATACTTGTATAGTAAAAAATAGAGGGTGCAAATGCTATTTGTGCCCTCAATAACTGGCCAAGCACAGTTAATAAAACCATAAACGAATACTATATTTGTATAGTAAAATATAACTGAGTCCTAGCAGTGAAAACCATAAACGATATACAATACTTGTATAGTAAAAAAGTGGCAAACTGCTCCACTTACCTATACTTGTATTGTAAAAAATAGAGGGTGCAAATGTTATTTGTGTCCTCAGTAACTGGTCAAGCACAGTTAATAAAACCATAAACGAATACTATATTTGTATAGTAAAATATAACTGAGTCCTAGCAGTGAAAACCATAAACGATATACAATACTTGTATAGTAAAAAAGTGGGTAAACTGCTCCACTTACCTATACTTGTATTGTAAAAAAGTGGAGGCACGGCTCCACTTATACTCCCAGAGATGATGAATAATTTGGTTGTAGGTGTAGATTTATTCTACACCAACAACAAGACTTCTAATGGATATATGAATGTATATCTCTGAGGGGCAAATGATTAACAGGTTTGAATGAAGGTTGTAGGTGTCGATTTATTCCACACCTACAACGAAAAGACAATGTCAGAAAAGTAAATAAATATATATATGTATTTATATATTTATAACATCGAAAGATGAATGGAGAATTAATCCGACTCCACTTTCGAGAGATTTGAATGCTTGCAAATCAGAAACAGAGCATTTTAAATGCAAAAGATAAAGCCAAAATTTTGGAATATAGTGAACGAAAGATGGTAAACTGTTGGAGGTATATAATGGGTTCATACCTACAACATTTACTATTATATATTATATCTATATTATTATAAAAATACAATATGAATATACATTTTTCAGGAAACATTTTGAAGTTCCATTTTGCATGTTTTGAAGTTCCATTTTGCATGTTTTGAAGTTCCATTTTGCATGTTTTGAAGTTCCATTTTGCATGTTTTGAAGTTCCATTTTTGAACGTAAATTTTGCGACTTTAAGTTGAAGAATTTACGACGTTAACTTCGACATTGCCATTGGCATTGGCTTTGGCTTTGGCTGTGGCTGGGCTGGGCTGGGCTGGGCTGGGCTGGGCTGGGCTGGGCTGGGCTGGGCTGGGCTGGGCTGGGGCTGGGGCTGGGGCTGGGGCTGGGGCTGGGGCTGGGGCTGGGGCTGGGGTAGGGTAGGGTAGGGTAGGGTAGGGTGGGTATGGAGACCGTAGTTGCTTGGAATTGCAAAAGTGATGATCTTTTTTGGAAGTCTAAGATCTCACAATTCCCGATATTTCTGGGATTGTTGTTCACTTTTCTGCAGTTTTCGACCGTCTTGACGCTCAGAAGTTTCTAGATTACAATGGTGGAATACTTGACGATGAAATTGTCGGCTTTTTCGTTCACATTTCCACCTACTGAATGCGGACGTTGCATTTGCATTGCTTATCGACCCTCTGTCTGTTTTTCATTTGTCATACGTTCCACTTATGGAAGTTCAGAGAGACGTTGTTCAGAAGTTCCATATGTTTTACTTATAGAAGTTCAGAGAGATGTTGTTCAGAAGTTCCATATGTTTTACTTATAGAAGTTCAGAGAGACGTTGTTCAGAAGTTCCATATGTTTTACTTATCGAAGTTCAGAGAGATGTTGTTCAGAAGTTCCATATGTTTTACTTATAGAAGTTCAGAGAGATGTTGTTCAGAAGTTCCATATGTTTTACTTATAGAAGTTCAGAGAGATGTTGTTCAGAAGTTCCATATGTTTTACTTATAGAAGTTCAGAGAGATGTTGTTCAGAAGTTCCATATGTTTTACTTATAGAAGTTCAGAGAGACGTTGTTCAGAAGTTCCATATGTTTTACTTATAGAAGTTCAGAGAGATGTTGTTCAGAAGTTCCATATGTTTTACTTATAGAAGTTCAGAGAGATGTTGTTCAGAAGTTCCATATGTTTTACTTATAGAAGTTCAGAGAGACGTTGTTCAGAAGTTCCATATGTTTTACTTATAGAAGTTCAGAGAGACGTTGTTCAGAAGTTCCATATGTTTTACTTATAGAAGTTCAGAGAGATGTTGTTCAGAAGTTCCATATGTTTTACTTATAGAAGTTCAGAGAGATGTTGTTCAGAAGTTCCATATGTTTTACTTATAGAAGTTCAGAGAGACGTTGTTCAGAAGTTCCATATGTTTTACTTATAGAAGTTCAGAGAGACGTTGTTCAGAAGTTCCATATGTTTTACTTATAGAAGTTCAGAGAGATGTTGTTCAGAAGTTCCATATGTTTTACTTATAGAAGTTCAGAGAGACGTTGTTCAGAAGTTCCATATGTTTTACTTATCGAAGTTCAGAGAGATGTTGTTCAGAAGTTCCATATGTTTTACTTATAGAAGTTCAGAGAGATGTTGTTCAGAAGTTCCATATGTTTTACTTATAGAAGTTCAGAGAGATGTTGTTCAGAAGTTCCATATGTTTTACTTATAGAAGTTCAGAGACGTTGTTCAGAAGTTCCATATGTTTTACTTATAGAAGTTCAGAGAGACGTTGTTCAAAAGTTCCATATGTTTTACTTATAGAAGTTCAGAGAGATGTTGTTCAGAAGTTCCATATGTTTTACTTATAGAAGTTCAGAGAGATGTTGTTCAGAAGTTCCATATGTTTTACTTATAGAAGTTCAGAGAGATGTTGTTCAGAAATATAAGGGAGAAATTCCTGTGTATTTAATGCTCATGTAGTTGACCAATTCAAACCCTATCAATGATTGGGAAAGATATCTGGATATTTTTGTCAGAAACCTCTTGGTAGATACAAATATTATCTATCTGCATTTATCAGACAAACCGGCAATAGAAATTATTCCATCCATCGATACAGTTAACACATTCAAGTATACATAGAAAAATAATAAAGCTGAAATAAGACTCATTCTCATAATTATCGGCCAGCACGTTCATATCCAAACAAAACAAAACATTACAAAACCATAACGTGCACACTGTGTGGCTTGTAGATGAGTACTGACGGTTGACCGCTCATGCACGCCACACCTAAATTGTTGCCGTCGTTGCCAGAATGTATACATAGTTGTCATTTACGGAT
>JAPTHL010000084.1:7500-10558 GCA_028455855.1 Meloe dianella
GTTCCATTTTAGCAAAAGGGAAGTTCAAAACATACAATTCTGAAGTTCCATTTTGGTGAAAATGGAAGTTCAAAGCATACGATTCTGAAGTTCCATATTTAGTAAAAATGGAAGTTCAAAACATACAATTCTGAAGTTCCATTTTGGTGAAAATGGAAGTTCAAAACATACAATTCTGAAGTTCCATATTTAGTAAAAATGGAAGTTCAAAACATACAATTCTCAAGTTCCATATTTAGTAAAGATGGAAGTTCAAAACATACGATTCTCAAGTTCCATATTTGGTGAAAATGGAAGTTCAAAACATACGATTCTGAAGTTCCATATTTTATAAAAAGGGAACTTGAAAATCGAATATTTTCTATAATATTCAACAAAACAGTGTGATTTTATAAATAAATCCACATCTCAATAATAGGGTCTATATACACACAATAATAGTGAGAAATCTTGAAATATGTTATAAATAAACCCCTAGAAATAATGTTGAAATTATTGATGTTTTGATGTTCCATTTTAGCAAAAAGGGAAGTTCAAAACATACAATTCTGAAGTTCCATTTTGGTGAAAATGGAAGTTCAAAACATACAATTCTGAAGTTCCATATTTGGTGAAAATGGAAGTTCAAAACATACAATTCTGAAGTTCCATTTTGGTGAAAATGGAAGTTCAAAACATACAATTCTGAAGTTCCATATTTAGTAAAAATGGAACTTCAGATTTCTAGATTTTTTGAATATTATAAACGCCAAAATCAGCTTAACTCGTAATTCTAAAATTATTATTCATCAATAGAGAAGTAAATGCAACTCAAAAGATAATAAAAAACCATAAAATTGATACGAAAAGACCGTATTTACAAAGTTAAAAAATTTAGAAATCAGAAGTTCCATAAGAACTAAACATGGAACTTCAGATTTCCAATGCGTATTTAAAGGTTTTTGCGTGGCGGTCTAGCGGAGTAGGGCGCGTCGTTTCGTTAGAGTGCTGCCGAGAATAGGCCGTTATACTGCCTACGGTCCGTTACAAAAGTTCAACCATACATAGTATCCTCTAGTCGTCGTCCCGCAAAGACTCGTCTAGGAGATTTTACTATATTATACTAATGTAAACGACTACAAGATATGTAGAGGATACTAGCGGGACGACACGACGTTTATCGCCGATATTTGTCATATTTCCTTCTAGGTTATATATACACTATCGGTTAGTAGTCGTAACAAAATACCACCAGACTTAAGCAAACCTCCTAGACGAGCAATTGGCTCTATTCCTATCATTTTTGGACGTTTGTGGATGCATGAAAATTGTTCAAGCAGACGTTCGGTATATTTTGGTGGTATTAAAGTTAATCAAATTGGGTATGTAAGAGTGTGGTACAAATGAATAAATTTTAAAATGTTCAAATGGAAGCTCTCTTTTTCGACGATCCCTAATTTGATAGCATATTTAAAAATCAATCAAAGTCGCTGCGAAAAGATATTTCATCGAGATGTCTTGAAACTTTGATGTGTATTTTGTGGTAGCAAATGCCTCGTCATCGTATTAGTGACGTACATGAATAATTAAAACTTTACTATACACTGTATATAAGTATATATGCATTGGTGATTACGGTCAGTGGTCATCATATACATATTGCTATATATAGAAAAACAAAAGTTCAATACGATGTACTCTATTATTATATAGCGCTTATCAGTAGTAATAGAGTATTGTTGTAGGGACTTTTAAAAATCTATAGTCTCTATAGTGTCATAGTGACGCTGCCTATGATTTTGGATTGCAATAGGGGACGCTTTGTTGTGTAGACAAATGATGGGTAGTTGGTAGCTATGACGGGGTAGGCCAAGAAGGGTATATGGGCAGTATCGACTGACCAGGACAGGGAAACAGCTCTCATATCCTGTTAGGTAGGTTTGTCTGTATACCTAACACTACATACCCATACTAGACCTCTGTCCTCTACATTGTATTGGTCATGCCTAGTCGCGGTTTTACATTATATAATAATGATGTAGTGGGGTGGGAGTTAGATACCTCGATCAAGGAGAGCGACTTTAGCTTTATCTCCTTGACGAAAGAAATACTGACCAAATGCAAATGCCTCGTAACTTTGATGTGTAAATACACAAAATTGTGATAACAAATGCCTCGCCATACACGCATGATTGTATTTATACTGTCGGTTCGCCGTCAATATAGATATTATGTACTTACGCCTATTAGATTGTTGTCTTGTAATTTTTTATTAGACAAATGCTAGTTGGTGGTAGTAAAATTAGATGATAGCAAATGCCTCGTTTTATTGTCAATGATTTCATATACTGGGAATAGACTTTTTTGTCTAAATATGATGCTGGTTGTTTATTATTACTGTAGAGTATTTAACCCTAACTTGATGACAAATCGTTGCGAAAAGATATTGGGACCAATATCTTGAAGAGTCTCGTGAGCCGAAGGGTTCTAAATGATTAAACTTTATTAGGCGTTTAACCTCGTGTTATACTCGTCGAACGAGCTCAGTTACCGTCTGATGTTATCTTTTAGCTGGCAGCAAGGTATTTTGTCATGTTCAGCGGGTACTTCTGACGGATAATCATGAGTTCACATAATTTCGATGTCGAGACTTGAAATTGTTTGTACACGACTTACGTACCCGGCAAGGTGGTGTTTCTCAATAGTAGTACAGCCTCCATACTGCGATCTGTTGAGATTCAAGCCTTAGCCTGGGGATTCGTTGGAAGATCTTAGTGAGATGTTCCATTAACGAGCTACTCAGATAATTATATGAATAGACTTTATTGTGTATTGATATAATTTCTAACAAAAATTTATAAAAATTATATACTATAAAATATTTTAATGTAATATGCATTATTATATTTACTATCTAAAATATGATTAGAATTTGTGAATTTAAAATTAATCAAATTTGGGTATGTAAGAATGTCTTACGAATGAATAATTTAAAGAAATTTTCATATCAAAGCACTCTTTTACGACGATTCCTGATTTGGTGGTTTGGTATGATATATAAATGTTTGTGTATTTCAAT
>JAPTHL010000086.1:0-21050 GCA_028455855.1 Meloe dianella
TCTGGCAAAAATAATGAAAATACAAACTTTAAACTGAAATAAATCTAATCATATTACAAATTTAGATCGTTCCAATTCCAATGTGAGAACAATTTTAAATATACAAAAATTCCCCACTTTTCTTTAAATCTTATTTCGATAACAACAACAACAACAACAACAGCAATCATTTATCAAAGAAAAAAATCATTTTAATTACTATCATCATCTTTATTATTAGATTTATATTGAAATAAGTTTAATTTCTGCATGTAATTTCCGTTATTTGTTGCTGTTGTTTTGAAGATATATATATTTTTGGAATTTTAAAATAATTTTATTAAACCTTATTGGGGAAATGTCACACGTGTACTACAACTATCCTCCTCTACTTTTACTGCACTTGGCATGGGATCATCATACTAATAGTTTAGATTATTTTCAGATGGAAGAAAAAACACATAAACATACGATATTTTTCTCAAATATCATGAAAGGAAAAAATTTCGAAAAATTAAAAAAAAAGTATCAACTTACACAATAATGTTAACCTTTATATTTCTGTCAAGTTTCAATTATGCAAGCAATCACTCATGGGGTTTATTTATAATTAAAAAAATATATATATGTATATATAGATCGTTAGTTTGAGATACCGTAGAGATCAATTCACATACATACACACATTCATACAAATCTACACCAATTGTACTTACAACCGCCGCCGTCGCCGTCAACTTTGTAGTTGTCATTGGATAATATTTCTGTGCTATAGTAGCAGTCTTACTTGGTTGCAATACCTGATTTGTTGTTGTTGTTCTACCATCTGTATTATTATTGTTATTTAAGCCTTTTTGTTATAAAATTCATCTAATACTGAATATTTCATTATAAGACTTTGGATTTCTTTACGTTTTGCTTCACGTTCTGACACAAAATCAGGCACATGATCATCATTATTATCAATATTTGTTATTGTTGTTGTTTTATCATCATCTTTAGGTAATAATTTCTTTAAAGTAACATCATTGGTATTACTCGATGTTGTTGTTGTTGTTGTATCATCATTTAATTTTATATCAAATGGATATAGTTTTAAATGTGTTGTTGATTTACGTTCAGATATTTCACTTTTGCCAGAACGTAATGGTTTCGATGAACGTCTTGGACGTAATTCGGAATGATTTGAGTTATGTCTAACACGATAGATATTATCACGATCTAAATAATTATAATTTGGTTCTTGATATTGTTGTTGATTTTGTGAAATTCTTTCTCTTTTATACGGCGTTTTTTCACGTTGTAAAATACCATTATTATTATTAGTAGTAGTAGTACCATTACTAACAGATACATATGGATATGCTTTTTCACTAAGTATAACATTATTTGTTGTTGCACTTTTTGATAATGCTACAGATGTTGATGTTGTTGTTGGTTTTTCTAATTCATGTTGTGTTTTTTTACCATAAATTTTATCTAAAACAGTTGAATATTTATCTTCAAGACGTGTACGTGTACTTGTTGCACCAGGGAAAACACTAGTTGAACTTTTACTTGTTTGTAATGGATTAAAATTTGTTTTATTTGTAATATTATTTGTATTATTACTACTAGTTCGTTCAATAGTACTAGATGGTCCACGAACTTTTGTTGTTAATTTTTGTAAAAGACTAGTGCATGATTCGCTCAATAATTGTGCAACACTAGTTGTTGATGAACGAGTATATCTTGGTCTACGTGCTGCTGCTGTTGTTGTTGTGGTTGTTGGTGTTGTATCACTTGTAAACGACGAACTTGTCATTGTATTTAGATTTACATTTGGTCTAAATTTGCTAGTATTAATAGTATCATTATTATAACGATCGTTTCTTAAATATGAATTTGTTTGCCATGAACATCCAGGTACTGAAGAATTTGAATTAAAATTATATCGATGAGGGTGGTGATGCTGTTGATGGTAACGATAATTTAGTTGGCGATCTGCTGTTGTTGTTGTTGGGTTATCTGACCGAAAACGGTTACTACTATTATAAAACTCTGATTGCATTTGGTCTAACCGAGCATTACACAAAAACGTTTAGGGAAGGACGGGTATAAACACTTCAATATATATATTTTTTTCGTTTTAAAGAGGAGAGAAAAAATATAAGACCGAATTAGCGTGAAGTCAGGACTATCCCGAATAGAACTAAATATACGTTGTTTGCCTTGTTCCACTCTATGTTCAGAGAGGAGGTTCGATGATGCCAAATACTGCCAAACTAAAAATATCTGTACAAACAGCTCACCACCACCAAAGAGCCTTTACCTTCATGACGACTATACTGTTGGCAGCGACGTAGAAATTGTTGCTGAGTTATATAAAATTTCCAATGATGATACAGCATTTGAACGTCTTTTAATTTTCAGTTATTAATGAGACTGGCGATTGGATTCCTAAACGAAGCAATGTCTCATCCTAGGCCTAATACATACTAAATACGTCTCAAATCGTAAAAAATACAGAGCTCCACTTGAAATCTGATTAGATACATAGAACGATTAGAAGATTTAATTCAATCATATATCTGTGTTTGAGACCTCCGAAACGTTAGGAATCGTTCTTTCGCGTGTCAAATTACGTCCTACCTCTATATTTTGAGTAATCTTTACGTTTCCTATGTATAGATTGCATAAGATATAATGTACAGAGCATTTGAACGTCTCTTAATTTTCAGTTATTAATGAAGTTAGCGATTGAATTCCTGAACGAAGGAAAGTATCATACTAGGTCTAATACAGACTAAATACGTCTCACATCGTAAAAAAGACAGAGCTCCACTTGAAATCTGATTAGATACATAGAACGATTACAAAATTTAATTCCATCATATATCTGAGTTTGATACCTCCGAAACGTTAGGAATCGTTCTTTCGCGTGTCAAATTACGTCCTACCTCTATATTTTGAGTAACCTTCACGTTTCCTATGTATACATTGCATAAGATATAATGTACAGAGCATTTGAACGTCTTTTAGTTTTCAGTTATTAATGAAGCTATCGATTGAATTCCTGAACGAAGGAAAGTCTCATCCTAGGTCTAATACATAGTAAATACGTCTCAAATCGTAAAAAAGACAAAGCTGCACTCAAAATCTGATTAGATACACAGATCGAACACAAAACTTTATTCCACCATATATCTGTGTTCGATACATCTGAAACGTTTGGAATCGTCCTTTCCCGTGTCGAATGACGTCCTACCTCTTTATTTCAAGTTATCTTGACGTTTTCTATGTATACATTGCATAAGATATAATGTACAGAGCATTTGAACGTCTTTTAATTTTCAGTTATTAATGAAGCTAGCGATTGAATTCCTTAACGAAGCAATGTCTCATCCTAGGTCTAATACAGACTAAATACGTCTCAAATCGTGGAAAACACAGAGCTCCACTTGTTATCTGATTAGATACATAGAACGATTACAAAATTTAATTCAATCATATATCTGTGTTTGAGACCTCTGAAACGTTAGGAATCGTTCTTTCTCGTGTCAAGTTACGTCCTACTTCTATTTTTTGAGTTATCTTGACGTTTTCTATGTATACATAGCATAAGATATAATGTACAGAGCATTTGAAACACTTTTAATTTTCAGGTATTAATGAAGCTATCGAATGAATTCCTGAACGAAGGAAAGTCTCATCCCAGGTCTAATACAGGGTAAAGACGACTCAAATCGTAAAAAAGACAAAGCTGCACTCAAAATCTGATTAGATACACAGATCGAACACAAAACTTTATTCCACCATTTATCTGTGTTTGATACATCTGAAACGTTTGGAATCGTCCTTTCCCGTGTCGAATGACGTCCTACCTCTTTATTTCAAGTTATCTTGACGTTTTCTATGTATACATTGCATAAGATATAATGTACAGAGCATTTGAACGTCTTTTAATTTTCAGTTATTAATGAAGCTAGCGATTGAATTCCTTAACGAAGCAATGTCTCATCCTAGGTCTAATACAGACTAAATACGTCTCAAATCGTAAAAAACACAGAGCTCCACTTGTTATCTGATTAGATACATAGAACGATTACAAAAATTAATTCAATCATATATCTGTGTTTGAGACCTCTGAAACGTTAGGAATCGTTCTTTCTCGTGTCAAATTACGTCCTACTTCTATTTTTTGAGTTATCTTGACGTTTTCTATGTATACATAGCATAAGATATAATGTACAGAGCATTTGAACCACTTTTAATTTTCAGGTATTAATGAAGCTATCGAGTGAATTCCTGAACGAAGGAAAGTCTCATCCCAGGTCTAATACAGGGTAAAGACGTCTCAAATCGTAAAAAAGACAAAGCTGCACTCAAAATCTGATTAGATACACAGATCGAACACAAAACTTTATTCCACCATATATCTGTGTTTGATACATCTGAAACGTTTTGAATCGTTCTTTCCCGTGTCGAATGACGTCCTACCTCTTTATTTCAAGTTATCTTGACGTTTTCTATGTATACATTGCATAAGATATAATGTACAGAGCATTTGAACGTCTTTTAATTTTCAGTTATTAATGAAGCTGGCGATTGATTTCCTTAACGAAGCAATGTCTCATCCTAGGTCTAATTCAGACTAAATACGTCTCAAATCGTAAAAAACACAGAGCTCCACTTGTTATCTGATTAGATACATAGAACGATTACAAAATTTAATTCAATCATATATCTGTGTTTGAGAACTCTGAAACGTTAGGAATCGTTCTTTCTCGTGTCAAATTACGTCCTACTTCTATATTTTGAGTTATCTTGACGTTTTCTATATATACATTGCATAAGATATAATGTACTGAGCATTTGAACCTCTTTTAATTTTCAGGTATTAATGAAGATATCGAATGAATTCCTGAACGAAGGAAAGTCTCATCCTAGGTCTAATACAGGCTAAATACGTCTCAAATCGTAAATAAGACAAAGCTGCACTTGAAATCTGATTAGATACACAGATCGAACACAAAACTTTATTCCACCATATATCTGTGTTTGATACATCTAAAACGTTTGGAATCGTTCTTTCCCGTGTCGAATGACGTCCTACCTCTTTATTTCAAGTTATCTTGACGTTTTCTATGTATACATTGCATAAGATATAATGTACAGAGCATTTGAACGACTTTTAATTTTCAGTTATTAATGAAACTAGCGATTGGATTCCTAATCGAAGCAATGTCTCATCCTAGGTCTAATACAGACTAAATACGTCTCAAATCGTAAGAAACACAGAGCTCCACTTGATATCTGATTAGATACATAGAACGATTACAAAATTTAATTCCATCATATATCTGTGTTTGATACCTCCGAAACGTTAGGAATCGTTCTTTCGCGTGTCAAATTACGTCCTACCTCTATATTTTGAGTAATCTTTACGTTTCCTATGGATAGATTGCATAAGATATAATGTACAGAGCATTTGAACGTCTCTTAATTTTCAGTTATTAATGAAGTTAGCGATTGAATTCCTGAACGAAGGAAAGTATCATCCTAGGTCTAATACAGACTAAATACGTCTCAAATCGTAAAAAAGACAGAGCTCCACTTGAAATCTGATTAGATACATAGAACGACTACAAAATTTAATTCCATCATATATCTGAGTTTGATACCTCCGAAACGCTAGGAATCGTTCTTTCGCGTGTCAAATTACGTCCTACCTCTATATTTTGAGTAGCCTTCACGTTTCCTATGTATACATTGCATAAGATATAATGTACAGAGCATTTGAACCTCTTTTAATTTTCAGTTATTAATGAAGATAGCGATTGAATTCCTTAACGAAGGAAAGTTTCATCCTAGGTCTAATACAGAGCAACTACGTCTCAAATCGTAAAAAAGACAAAGCTCCACTTGAAATCTGCTTAGATACATAGAACGATTACAAAATTTAATTCAATCATATATCTGTGTTTGATACCTCCGAAACGTTAGGAATCGTTCAATCTCGTGCCAAATCACGTCCTACCTCTATATTTTAAGTTATCTTGATGTGTTCTATGTATACATTGCATAAGATATAATGTACAGCGCATTTGAACGTCTTTTAATTTTCGGTTATTAATGAAGCTACCGATTGAATTCCTGAACGAAGGAAAGTCTCATCCTAGGTCTAATACATAGTAAATACGTCTCAAGTCGTAAAAAAGACAAAGCTGCACTCAAAATCTGATTAGATACACAGATCGAACACAAAACTTTATTCCACCATATATCTGTGTTTGATACATCTGAAACGTTTGGAATCGTTCTTTCCCGTGTCGAATGACGTCCTACCTCTTTATTTCAAGTTATCTTGACGTTTTCTATGTATACATTGCATAAGATATAATGTACAGAGCATTTGAACGTCTTTAAATTTTCAGTTAATAATGAAGCTAGCGATTGAATTCCTCAACGAAGCAATGTCTCATCCTAGGTCTAATACAGACTAAATACGTCTCAAATCGTAAAAAACACAGAGCTCCACTTGTTATCTGATTAGATACATAGAACGATTACAAAATTTAATTCAATCATATATGTGTGTTTGATACCTCTGATACCTTAGGAATCGTTCTTTCTCTTGTCAAATTACGTCCTACTTCTATATTTTGAGTTATCTTGACGTTTTCTATGTATACATTGCATAAGATATAATGTACAGCGCATTTGAACGTCTTTTAATTTTCGGTTATTAATGAAGCTACCGATTGAATTCCTGAACGAAGGAAAGTCTCATCCTAGGTCTAATACATAGTAAATACGTCTCAAATCGTAAAAAAGACAAAGCTGCACTCAAAATCTGATTAGATACACAGATCGAACACAAAACTTTATTCCACCATATATCTGTGTTTGATACATCTGAAACGTTTGGAATCGTTCTTTCCCGTGTCGAATGACGTTTTACCTCTCTATTTAAAGTTATCTTGACGTTTTCTATGTATACATTGCAAAAGATATAATGTACAGAGCATTTGAACGACTTTTAATTTTCAGTTATTAATGAACTTAGCGATTGGATTCCTAAACTAAGCAATGTCTCATCCTAGGTCTAAAACAGACTAAATACGTCTCAAATCGTAAGGAACACAGAGCTCCACTTGATATCTGATTAGATACATAGAACGATTACAAAATTTAATTCCATCATATATCTGTGTCTGATACCTCCGAAACGTTAGGAATCGTTCTTTCGCGTGTCAAATTACGTCCTACCTCCATATTTTAAGTTATCCTGACGTGTTCTGTGTTTACATTGGATAAGATATAATGTACAGCGCATTTGAACGTCTTTTAAATTTCAGTTATTAATGAAGCTATCGATTGAATTCCTGAACGAAGGAAAGTCTCATCCCAGGTCTAATACAGACTAAATACGTCTCAAATCGTAAAAAAGACAGAGCTCCACATGAAATCTGATTAGATACATAGAACGATTACAATATTTAATTCCATCATATATCTGTGTTTGATACCTCCGAAACGTTAGGAATCGTTCTTTCGCGTGTCAAATTACGTCCTACCTCTATATTTTAAGTTATCTTGACGTTTTCTAAGTAAACATTGCATAAGATTTAATGTACAGAGCATTTGAACGACTTTGAATTTTTAGTTATTAATGAAGCTAGCGATTGAATTCCTGAACGAAGGAATGTCTCATCCTAGGTCTAATAGAGAGTAAATACGTCTCAAATCGTGAAAAATACAAAGTTGCACTTAAAATCTGATTAGATACACAGATCGAACACAAGACTTTATTCCACCATCTATCTGTGTTTGATACATCTGAAACGTTTGGAATCGTTCTTTCCCGTGTTGAATGACGTCCTACCTCTTTATTTCAAGTTATCTTGACTATTTCTATGTATACATTGCATAAGATATAATGTACAGAGCATTTCAACGACTTTTAATTTTCAGTTTTTAATGAAGCTAGCGATTGAATTCCTGAACGAAGGAAAGTCTCATCCTAGGTCTAATACAGGGTAAATACGTCTCAAATCGTAAAAAAGACAAAGCTGCACTTGAAATCTGATTAGATACACAGATCGAACACAAAACTTTATTCCACCATATATCTGTGTTTGATACATCTGAAACGTTAGGAATCGTTCTTTCGCGTGTCAAATTACATCCTACCTCTATATTTTGAGTACTCTTTACGTTTCCTATGTATACATTGCATAAGATATAATGTACAGAGCATTTGAACCTCTTTTAATTTTCAGGTATTAATGAAGCTATCGACTGAATTCCTAAACGAAGCAATGTCTCATCCTAGGTCTAATACAGACTAAATACGTCTCAAATCGTAAGAAACACAGAGCTGTACTTGATATCTGATTAGATACATAGAACGATTACATAATTTAATTCCATCATATATCTGTGTTTGATACGTCCGAAACGTTAGGAATCGTTCTGTCGCGTATCACATTACGTCCTACCTCTATATTTTGAGTAATCTTTACGTTTCCTATGTATACATTGCATAAGATATAATGTACGTAGCATTTGAACGTCTCTTAATTTTCAGTTATTAATGAAGCTAGCGATTGAATTCCTGAACGAAGAAAAGTCTCATCCTAGGTCTAATACAGAGTAACTACGTCTCCAATTGTATAAAAGACAGAGCTCCATTTGAAATATGATTAGATACATAGAACGATTACAATATTTAGTTCCATCATATATCTATGTTTGATACCTCCGAAACGTTAGGAATCGTTCTGTCGCGTGTCACATTACGTCCTACCTCTATATTTTGAGTAATCTTTACGTTTCCTATGTATACATTGCATAAGATATAATGTACAGAGCATTTGAACGTCTCTTAATTTTCATTTATTACTGAAGTTAGCGATTGAAAACCTGAACGAAGGAAAGTCTCATCCTAGGTCTAATACAGACTAAATACGTCTCAAGTCGTAAAAACGACAGAGCTCCACTTGAAATCTGATTTTACATAGAACGATTACAAGATTTTATTCCATCATATATCTGTGTTTTATACCTCCGAAACGTTAGGAATCACTCTGTCTCGTGTCAAATTACGTCCTACCTCTATATTTTAAGTTATGTTGACGTTTTCTATGTATACATTGCATAAGATATAATGTACAGCGCATTTGAACGTCTTTTAATTTTCAATTATTAATGAAGCTAGCGATTGAATTCCTGAACGAAGGAAAGTCTCTTCCTAGGTCTAATACGGAGTATATACGTGTCAAATTCTATAAAAGACAGAGCGCCATTTGAAATACGATTAGATACATAGAACGATTACAATATTTAATTGAATCATATATCTGTGTTTGATACTTCCGAAACGTTAGGAATCGTTCATTCTCGTGTTAAATTACGTCCTACCTCTATATTTCAAGTTATCTTGACGTTTTCTATGTATACATTGCATAAGATATAATGTACAGCGCATTTGAACGTCTTTTAATTTTCAGGTATTTATGAAGGTATCGATTGAATTCCTGAACAAAGGAAAGTCTCATCCTAGGTCTAATACAGAGTAACTACGTCTCAAATCGTAAAAAAGACAAAGCTCTACTTGAAATCTGATTAGATACATCGAACGATTACAAAATTTAATTCCATCATATATCACTGTTTGATACATCTGAAACGTTTTTAATCGTTCTTTCGCGTGTCAAATGACGTCCAACCTCCATATTTTGAGTTATCTTGACGTTTTCTATGTATACATTGCGTAAGATATAATGTACAGAGCATTTGAACGACTTTTAATTTTCAGTTATTAATGAAGCTAGCGATTGAATTCCTGAACGAAGGAAAGTCTCATCCTTGGTCTAACACAGACTAAATACGTCTCAAATCGTGAAAAATACAGAGCTCTACTTGAAATCTGATTAGATACATAGAACGATTACAAAACTTTATTCCACCATATATCTGTGTTTGATACATCTGAAGCGTTTGGAATCGTTCTTTCTTGTGTCAAATTACGTCCTGCCTCTATAATTTAAGTCATCTTGACGTTTCCTATGTATACATTGCATAAGATATAATGTACAGCGCATTTGAACGTCTTTTAATTTTCAGTTATTAATGAAGCTATCGATTGAATTCCTGAACGAAGGAAAGTCTCTTCCTAGGTCTAATACGGAGTATATACGTCTCAAATTGTATAAAAGGCAGAGCTCTATTAGAAATATGATTAGATACATAGAACGATTACAAATTTTAATTCCATCATATATCTGTGTTTGATACCTCCGAACCGTTAGGAATCGTTCTTTCGCGTGTCAAATTAGGTCCTACTTCTATATTTTGAGTTATCTTGACGTTTTCTATGTATACATTGCATAAGATATAATGTACAGAGCATTTGAACCTCTTTTAATTTTCAGGTATTAATGAAGCTATCGACTGAATTCCTGAACGAAGGAAGGTCTCATCCTAGGTCTAATACAGGGTAAATACGTCTCAAATCGTAAAAAAGACAAAGCTGCACTTGAAATCTGATTAGATACACAGATCGAACACAAAACTTTATTCCACCATATATCTGTGTTTGATACATCTGAAACGTTTGGAATCGTTCTTTCCCGTGTCGAATGACGTCCTACCTCTTTATTTCAAGTTATCTTGACGTTTTCTATGTATACATTGCATAAGATATAATGTACAGAGCATTTGAACGACTTTTAATCTTCAGTTTTTAATGAAGATAGCGATTGAATTCCTGAACAAAGGAAAGTCTCATCCTAGGTCTAATACAGAGTAAATACGTCCCGAATCGTGAAAACGACAGAGCCTCACTTGAAATTTGATTAGATACATACAACGATTACCAAACTCAATTCCATCATATATCTGCGTTTGATACATCTGAAGCGTTTGGAATCGTTCTTTCTTGTGTCAGATTACGTCCTGCCTCTATAATTTGAGTCATCTTGACGTTTCCTATGTATACATTGCATAAGATTTAATCTACAGAGCATTTGAACTTCTATTAATTTTCAGGTATTAATGAAGATATCGACTGAATTCCTGAACGAAGGAAAGTCTCATCCTAGGTCTAATACAGGGTAAATACGTCTCAAATCGTAAAAAAGACAACGCTGCACTTGAAATCTGATTAGATACACAGATCGAACACAAAACTTTATTCCACCATATATCTGTGTTTGATACATCTGAAACGTTTGGAATCGTTCTTTCCCGTGTCGAATGACGTCCTACCTCTTTATTTCAAGTTATCTTGACGTTTTCTATGTATACATTGCATAAGATATAATGTACAGCGCATTTGAACGTCTTTTAATATTCAGTTATTAATGAAGCTATCGATTGAATTCCTAAACGAAGGGAAGCCCCATCCTAGGTGTAATACAGAGCAACTTCGTCTCAAATCGTAAAAAAGACTAAGCTCCACTTGAAATCTGATTAGATATACAGATCGAACACAAAACCTTATTCCATCATATATCTGTGTTTGATACCTCCGAAACGTTAGGAATCGTTCTTTCTCGTGTCAAATTACGTCCTACCTCTGTATTTTAAGTTATCTTGACGTCTTCGATGTATACATTGCATAAGATATAATGTACAGCGCTTTTGAACGTCTTTTAATTTTCAGTTATTAATGAAGATATCGATTGAATTCCTGAACGAAGGAAAATCTCATCCCAGGTCTAATACAGAGTAAATACGTCTCAAATCGTAAAAAAGACAAAGCTCCACTTGAAATCTGATTAGATACACAGATCGAACACAATAATTTATTCCATCATATATCTGTATTTGATACATCTGAAACGTTTGGAATCGTTCTTTCCCGTGTCGAATGACGTCCTACCGCTATATTTTAAGTTATCTTGACGTTTTCTATGTATACATTGCATAAGATATAATGTACAGAGCATTTGAAGGACTTTTAATTTTCAGTTATTAATGAAGCTAGCGATTGAATTCCTGAACGAAGGAAAGTCTCATCCTAGGTCTAATACAGACTAAATACGTCTCAAATCGAAAAAAATACAGAGCTCCACTTGAAATCTGATTAGATACATAGAACGATTACAAAATTTTATTCCATCATATATCTGTGTTTGATACCTCCGAAACGTTAGGAATCGTTCTTTCGCGTGTCAAAATACGTCCTACCCCTATATTTTGAGTAATCTTTACGTTTCCTATGTATACATTGCATAGGATATAATGTACAGAGCATTTGAACTTCTCTTAATTTTCAGTTATTAATGAAGCTAGCGATTGAATTCCTGAACGATGGAAAGTCTCATCCCAGGTCTAATACAGACTAAATACGTCTCAAATCGTAAAAATGACAGAGCTCCACTTAAAATCTGATTAGATACATAGAACAATTACAAAATTTTATTCCATCATATATCTGGGTTTTGTACCTCCGAAACGTTAGGAATCACTCTTTCTCGTGTCAAATTACGTCCTACCTCTATATTTTAAGTTATGTTGACGTTTTCTATGTATACATTGCATAAGATATAATGTACAGCGCATTTGAACGTCTTTTAATTTTCAGTTATTAATGAAGCTAGCGATTGAATTCCTGAACGAAGGAAAGTCTCTTCCTAGGTCTTATACGGAGTATATACGTCTCAAATTGTATAGAAGACAGAGCTCCATTTGAAATATGATTAGATACATAGAACGATTACAAAATTTAATTCCATCATATATCTGTGTTTGATACCTCCGAAACGTTAGGAATCGTTCTTTCGCGTGTCAAATCAAGTCCTATATCTATGTTTTGAGTTATCTTGACGTTTTCTATGTATACATTGCATAAGATATAATGTACAGTAGCATATGAACCTCTTTTAATTTTCAGGTATTAATGAAGCTATCGAATGAATTCCTGAACGAAGGAAAGTCTCATCCTAGGTCTAATACAGAGTAAATACGTCTCAAATCGTAAAAAAGACAAAGCCGCACTTGAAATCTGATTAGATACACAGATCGAACACAAAACCTTATTCCACCATATATCTGTGTTTGATACATCTGAAACGTTTGGAATCGTTATTTCCGGTGTCGAATGACGTCCTACCTCTTTATTTCAAGTTATCTTGACGTTTTCTATGTATACTTTGCGTAAGATATAATGTACAGAGCATTTGAACGACTTTTAATTTTCAGTTATTAATGAAGCTAGCGATTGGATTCCTGAACGAAGCAATGTCTCATCCTAGGTCTAATACAGACTAAATACGTCTCAAATCGTAAGAAACACAGAGCTCCACTTGATATCTGATTAGATACATAGAACGATTACAAAATTTAATTCCATCATATATCTGTGTTTGATAACTCCGAAACGTTAGGAATCGTTCTGTCGCGTGTCACATTACGTCCTACCTCTATATTTTGAGTAATCTTTACGTTTCTTATGTATACATTGCATAAGATATAATGTACGTAGCATTTGAACGTCTCTTAATTTTCAGTTATTAATGAAGCTAGCGATTGAATTCCTGAACGAAGAAAAGTCTCATCCTAGGTCTAATACAGAGTAACTACGTCTCAAATCGTAAAAAAGACAAAGCTCCACTTGAAATCTGATTAGATACATCGAACGATTACAAAATTTAATACCATCATATATCTGTGTTTTATACCTCCGAAACGTTAGGAATCACTCTTTCTCGTGTCAAATTACGTCCTACCTCTATATTTCAAGTTATGTTGACATTTTCTATGTATACATTGCATAAGATATAATGTACAGCGCCTTTGAACGTCTTTTAATTTTCAGTTCTTAATGAAGCTAGCGATTGATTTCCTGAACGAAGGAAAGTCTCTTCCTAGGTCTAATACGGAGTATATACGTCTCAAATTGTATAAAAGACAGAGCTCCATTTGAAATATGATTAGATACATAGAACGATTACGATATTTAATCCCATCATATATCTGTGTTTGATACCTCCGAAACGTTAGGAATCGTTCATTCTCGTGTTAAATTAAGTCCTACCTCTATTTTTCAAGTTATCTTGACGTTTACTATGTATACATTGCATAAGATATAATGTACAGAGCATTTAAACGTCTTTTAATTTTCAGTTATTAATGACGCTATAGATTGAATGCCTGATCGAAAGAAAGTCTCATTTCAGGTCTAATACAGAGTAAATATGTCCCAACTCATTAAAAAGACAAAGCTCCACTTGAAATCTGATTAGATACACAGATCGAACACAAAACTTTATTCCACCATATATCTGTGTTTGATACATCTAAAACGTTTGGAATCGTTCTTTCCCGTGTCGAATGACGTCCTACCTCTTTATTTCAAGTTATCTTGACGTTTTCTATGTATACATTGCATAAGATATAATGTACAGAGCATTTGAACGACTTTTAATTTTCAGTTATTAATGAAAGTAGCGATTGGATTCCTAATCGAAGCAATGTCTCATCCTTGGTCTAATACAGACTAAATACGTCTCCAATTGTATAAAAGACAGAGCTCCATTTGAAATATGATTAGATACATAGAACGATTACAATATTTAATTCCATCATATATCTGTGTTTGATACATCTGAAACGTTTGGAATCGTTCTTTCCCGTGTCGAATGACGTCCTACCTCCTTATTTCAAGTTATCTTGACGTTTTCTATGTATACATTGCATAAGATATAATGTACAGCGCATTTGAACGTCTTTTAATTTTCAGTTATTAATGAAGCTATCGATTGAATTCCTAAACGAAGGGAAGCCCCATCCTAGGTGTAATACAGAGCAACTTCGTCTCAAATCGTAAAAAAGACTAAGCTCCACTTGAAATCTGATTAGATATACAGATCGAACACAAAACCTTATTCCATCATATATCTGTGTTTGATACCTCCGAAACGTTAGGAATCGTTCTTTCTCGTGTCAAATTACGTCCTACCTCTGTATTTTAAGTTATCTTGACGTCTTCGATGTATACATTGCATAAGATATAATGTACAGCGCTTTTGAACGTCTTTTAATTTTCAGTTATTAATGAAGATATCGATTGAATTCCTGAACGAAGGAAAATCTCATCCTAGGTCTGATACAGAGTAAATACGTCTCAAATCGTAAAAAAGACAAAGCTCCACTTGAAATCTGATTAGATACACAGATCGAACACAATAATTTATTCCATCATATATCTGTATTTGATACATCTGAAACGTTTGGAATCGTTCTTTCCCGTGTCGAATGACGTCCTACCGCTATATTTTAAGTTATCTTGACGTTTTCTATGTATACATTGCATAAGATATAATGTACAGAGCATATGAAGGACTTTTAATTTTCAGTTATTAATGAAGCTAGCGATTGAATTCCTGAACGAAGGAAAGTCTCATCCTTGGTCTAACACAGACTAAATACGTCTCAAATCGTGGAAAATACAGAGCTCTACTTGAAATCTGATCAGATACATAGAACGATTACAAAATTTAATTCCATCATATATCTGTGTTTGATACCTCCGAAACGTTAGGAATCGTTCTTTCGCGTGTCAAATTACGTCCTACCTTTATATTTTGAGTAATCTTTACGTTTCCTATGTATACATTGCATAGGATATAATGTACAGAGCATTTGAACTTCTCTTAATTTTCAGTTATTAATGAAGCTAGCGATTGAATTCCTGAACGAAGGAAAGTCTCATCCCAGGTCTAATACAGACTAAATACGTCTCAAATCGTAAAAATGACAGAGCTCCACTTAAAATCTGATTAGATACATAGAACAATTACAAAATTTTATTCCATCATATATCTGGGTTTTGTACCTCCGAAACGTTAGGAATCACTCTTTCTCGTGTCAAATTACGTCCTACCTCTATATTTTAAGTTATGTTGACGTTTTCTATGTATACATTGCATAAGATATAATGTACAGCGCATTTGAACGTCTTTTAATTTTCAGTTATTAATGAAGCTAGCGATTGAATTCCTGAACGAAGGAAAGTCTCTTCCTAGGTCTTATACGGAGTATATACGTCTCAAATTGTATAGAAGACAGAGCTCCATTTGAAATATGATTAGATACATAGAACGATTACAAAATTTAATTCCATCATATATCTGTGTTTGATACCTCCGAAACGTTAGGAATCGTTCTTTCGCGTGTCAAATTACGTCCTACTTCTATATTTTGAGTAATCTTCACGTTTCCTATGTATACATTGCATAAGATATAATGTACAGAGCATTTGAGCCTCTTTTAATTTTCAGGTATCAATGAAGCTATCGACTGAATTCCTGAACGAAGGAAAGTCTCATCCCAGGTCTAATACAGGGTAAATACGTCTCAAATCGTAAAAAAGACAAAGCTGCACTTGAAATCTGATTAGATACACAGATCGAACACAAAACTTTATTCAACCATATATCTGTGTTTGATACATCTGAAACGTTAGGAATCGTTCTTTCGCGTGTCAAATTACGTCCTACCTCTATATTTTGAGTAATCTTTACGTTTCCTATGTATACATTGCATAAGATATAATGTACAGAGCATTTGAACCTCTTTTAATTTTCAGGTATTAATGAAGCTATCGACTGAATTCCTAAACGAAGCAATGTCTCATCCTAGGTCTAATACAGACTAAATACGTCTCAAATCGTAAGAAACACAGAGCTCCACTTGATATCTGATTAGATACATAGAACGATTACAAAATTTAATTCCATCATATATTTGTGTTTGATACGTCCGAAACGTTAGGAATCGTTCTGTCGCGTATCACATTACGTCCTACCTCTATATTTTGAGTAATCTTTACGATTCTTATGTATACATTGCATAAGATATAATGTCCGTAGCATTTGAACGTCTCTTAATTTTCAGTTATTAATGAAGCTAGCGATTGAATTCCTGAACGAAGAAAAGTCTCATCCTAGGTCTCATACAGAGTAACTACGTCTCAAATTGTATAAAAGACAGAGCTCCATTTGAAATATGATTAGATACATAGAACGATTACAATAATTAATTCGATCATATATCTGTGTTTGATACCTCCGAAACGTTAGGAATCGTTCTGTCGCGTGTCACATTACGTCCTACCTCTATATTTTGAGTAATCTTTACGTTTCTTATGTATACATTGCATAAGATATAATGTACGTAGCATTTGAACGTCTCTTAATTTTCAGTTATTAATGAAGCTAGCGATTGAATTCCTGAACGAAGAAAAGTCTCATCCTAGGTCTAATACAGAGTAACTACGTCTCAAATCGTAAAAAAGACAAATCTCCACTTGAAATATGATTAGATACATCGAACGATTACAAAATTTAATTCCATCATATATCACTGTTTGATACCTCTGAAACGTTTTTAATCGTTCTTTCGCGTGTCAAATGACGTCTAACCTCCATATTTTAAGTTATCTTGACGTTTTCTATGTATACATTGCACAATATATAATGTACAGAGCATTTGAACGACTTTTAATTTTCAGTTATTAATGAAGCTAGCGATTGAATTCCTGAACGAAGGAAAGTCTCTTCCTAGGTCTAATACGGAGTATATACGTCTCAAATTGTATGAAAGACAGAGCTCCATTTGAAATATGATTAGATACATAGAACGATTACAAAATTTAATTACATCATATATCTGTGTTTGATACCTCCGAAACGTTAGGAATCGTTCTTTCGCGTGTCAAATCAAGTCCTATATCTATGTTTTGAGTTATCTTGACGTTTTCTATCTATACATTGCATAAGATATAATGTACAGAGCATATGAACCTCTTTTAATTTTCAGGTATTAATGAAGCTATCGAATGAATTCCTGAACGAAGAAAAGTCTCATCCTAGGTCTAATACAGAGTAAATACGTCTCAAATCGTAAAAAAGACAAAGCCGCACTTGAAATCTGATTAGATACACAGATCGAACACAAAACCTTATTCCACCATATATCTGTGTTTGATACATCTGAAACGTTTGGAATCGTTATTTCCGGTGTCGAATGACGTCCTACCTCTTTATTTCAAGTTATCTTGACGTTTTCTATGTATACTTTGCGTAAGATATAATGTACAGAGCATTTGAACGACTTTTAATTTTCAGTTATTAATGAAGCTAGCGATTGGATTCCTAAACGAAGCAATGTCTCATCCTATGTCTAATACATACTAAATACGTCTCAAATCGTAAGAAACACAGAGCTCCACTTGATATCTGATTAGATACATAGAACGATTACAAAATTTAATTCCATCATATATCTGTGTTTGATAACTCCGAAACGTTAGGAATCGTTCTGTCGCGTGTCACATTACGTCCTACCTCTATATTTTGAGTAATCTTTACGTTTCTTATGTATACATTGCATAAGATATAATGTACGTAGCATTTGAACGTCTCTTAATTTTCAGTTATTAATGAAGCTAGCGATTGAATTCCTGAACGAAGAAAAGTCTCATCCTAGGTCTAATACAGAGTAACTACGTCTCAAATCGTAAAAAAGACAAAGCTCCACTTGAAATCTGATTAGATACATCGAACGATTACAAAATATAATACCATCATATATCTGTGTTTTATACCTCCGAAACGTTAGGAATCACTCTTTCTCGTGTCAAATTACGTCCTACCTCTATATTTCAAGTTATGTTGACATTTTCTATGTATACATTGCATAAGATATAATGTACAGCGCCTTTGAACGTCTTTTAATTTTCAGTTCTTAATGAAGCTAGCGATTGATTTCCTGAACGAAGGAAAGTCTCTTCCTAGGTCTAATACGGAGTATATACGTCTCAAATTGTATAAAAGACAGAGCTCCATTTGAAATATGATTAGATACATAGAACGATTACGATATTTAATCCCATCATATATCTGTGTTTGATACCTCCGAAACGTTAGGAATCGTTCATTCTCGTGTTAAATTAAGTCCTACCTCTATTTTTCAAGTTATCTTGACGTTTACTATGTATACATTGCATAAGATATAATGTACAGAGCATTTAAACGTCTTTTAATTTTCAGTTATTAATGACGCTATAGATTGAATGCCTGATCGAAAGAAAGTCTCATTTCAGGTCTAATACAGAGTAAATATGTCCCAACTCATTAAAAAGACAAAGCTCCACTTGAAATCTGATTAGATACACAGATCGAACACAAAACTTTATTCCACCATATATCTGTGTTTGATACATCTAAAACGTTTGGAATCGTTCTTTCCCGTGTCGAATGACGTCCTACCTCTTTATTTCAAGTTATCTTGACGTTTTCTATGTATACATTGCATAAGATATAATGTACAGAGCATTTGAACGACTTTTAATTTTCAGTTATTAATGAAAGTAGCGATTGGATTCCTAATCGAAGCAATGTCTCATCCTTGGTCTAATACAGACTAAATACGTCTCAAATCGTAAGAAACACAGAGCTCCACTTGATATCTGATTAGATACATAGAACGATTACAAAATTTAATTCCATCATAAATCTGTGTTTGATACATCCGAAACGTTAGGAATCGTTCTATCTCGTGTCAAATTGAGTCCTACCTCTATATTTTAAGTTATCTTGACGTTTTTATGTATACATTGCATAAGATATATTGTGCAGCGCATTTGAACGTCGCTTAATTGTCAGTTATTAATGAAGCTAGCGATTGAATTCCTGAACGAAGAAAAGTCTCATCCTAGGTCTAATACAGAGTAACTACGTCTCCAATTGTATAAAAGACAGAGCTCCATTTGAAATATGATTGGATACATAGAACGATTACAATATTTAATTCCATCATATATCTATGTTTGATACCTCCGAAACGTTAGGAATCGGTCTGTCGCGTGTCACATTACGTCCTACCTCTATATTTTGAGTAATCTTTACGTTTCCTATGTATACATTGCATAAGATATAATGTACAGAGCATTTGAACGTCTCTTAATTCTCAGTTATTAATGAAGTTAGCGATTGAAAACCTGAACGAAGGAAAGTCTCATCCTAGGTCTAATACAGACTAAATACGTCTCAAGTCGTAAAAACGACAGAGCTCCACTTGAAATCTGATTTTACATAGAACGATTACAAAATTTTATTCCATCATATATCTGTGTATTATACCTCCGAAACGTTAGGAATCACTCTGTCTCGTGTCAAATTACGTCCTACCTCTATATTTTAAGTTATGTTGACGTTTTCTATGTATACATTGCATAAGATATAATGTACAGCGCATTTGAACGTCTTTTAATTTTCAGTTATTAATGAAGCTAGCGATTGAATTCCTGAACGAAGGAAAGTCTCTTCCTAGGTCTAATACGGAGTATATACGTCTCAAAATCTATAAAAGACAGAGCGCTATTTGAAATACGATTAGATACATAGAACGATTACAATATTTAATTGAATCATATATCTGTGTTTGATACTTCCGAAACGTTAGGAATCGTTCATTCTCGTGTTAAATTACGTCCTACCTCTATATTTCAAGTTATCTTGACGTTTACTATGTATACATTGCATAAGAAATAATGTACAGAGCATTTAAACGTCTTTTAATTTTCAGTTATTAATGAAGCTATAGATTGAATGCCTGATCGAAAGAAAGTCTCATCCCAGGTCTAATACAGAGTAAATATGTTCCAACTCATTAAAAAGACAAAGCTCCACTTGAAATCTGATTAGATACACAGATCGAACACAAAACGTTATTCCATCATATACCTGTGATTGATACATCTGAAATGTTTGGAATCGTTCTTTCCCGTGTCGAATGACGTCCTACCTCTATATTTACAGTTATCTTAACGTTTTCTATGTATACATTGCATAAGATATAATGTACAGCGCATTTGAACGTCTTTTAATTTTCAGGTATTTATGAAGGTATCGATTGAATTCCTGAACAAAGAAAAGTCTCATCCTAGGTCTAATACAGAGTAACTACGTCTCAAATCGTAAAAAAGACAAAGCTCTACTTGAAATCTGATTAGATACATCGAACGATTACAAAATTTAATTCCATCATATATCACTGTTTGATACATCTGAAACGTT
>JAPTHL010000087.1:0-12805 GCA_028455855.1 Meloe dianella
TTCCTGATTAAATAGCAGTAAAACGACAAATATTCGCTCAAACAGCGATAGTTTGAATGTTTTGACGATAAATACTGACTAAATTCGTCTAAATCTCTCGTAATTGTTGAAAATTCCTGATTAAATAGCAGTAAAACGACAAATATCTGCTCAAACAGCGATAGTTCTGAATGTTTTGACGATAAATACTGACTAAATTCGTCTAAATCTATCGTAATTGTTGAAAATTCCTGATTAAATCGCAGTAAAACGACAAATATTTGCTCAAACAGCGATATTTTGAATGTTTTGACGATAAATACTGACTAAACTTGTCTAAATCTATCGTAATTCATGAAAATTCCTGAATAAATCGCAGTAAAACGACAAATATTTGCTCAAACAGCGATATTTTGAATGTTTTGACGATAAATACTGACTAAATTCGTCTAAATCTATCGTAATTGTTGAAAATTCCTGATTAAATAGCAATAAAACGACAATTATTCGCTCAAACAGCGATATTTTGAATGTTTTGACGATAAATACTGACTAAATTCGTCTAAATCTATCGTAATTGTTGAAAATTTCTGATTAAATCGCAATAAAACGACAAATATTTGCTCAAACAGCGATATTTTGAATGTTTTGACGATAAATACTGACTAAATTCGTCTAAATCTATCGTAATTGTTGAAAATTCCTGATTAAATCGCAATAAAACGACAAATATTTGCTCAAACAGCGATATTTTGAATGTTTTGACGATAAATACTGACTAAATTCGTCTAAATCTATCGTAATTGTTGAAAATTCCCGATTAAATAGCAGTAAAACGACAAATATTTGCTCAAACAGCGATATTTTGAATGTTTTGACGATAAATACTGACTAAATTCGTCTAAATCTATCGTAATTGTTGAAAATTTCTGATTAAATAGCAGTAAAACGACAAATATTTGCTCAAACAGCGATAGTTTGAATGTTTTGACGATAAATACTGACTAAATTCGTCTAAATCTATCGTAATTGTTGAAAATTCCTGATTAAATAGCAGTAAATCGACAAATATTCGGTCAAACAGCGATATTTTGAACGTTTTGACGATAAATACTGACTAAATTAGTCTAAATCTATCGTAATTGTTGAAAATTCCTGATTAAATCGCAGTAAAACGACAAATATTCGCTCGAACAGCGATATTCTGAATGTTTTGACAATAAATACTGACTAATTTAGTCTAAATCTATCGTAATTGTTGAAAATTCCTGATTAAATCGCAGTAAAACGACAAATATTCGCTCAAACAGCGATATTTTGAATGTTTTGACGATAAATACTGACTAAATTCGTCTAAATCTATCGTAATTCTTGAAAATTCCTGATTAAATAGCAATAAAACGACAAATATTCGCTCAAACAGCGATATTTTGAATGTTTTGACGATAAATACTGACTAAATTCTTCTAAATCTATCGTAATTCTTGAAAATTCCTGATTAAATAGCAATAAAACGACAAATATTCGCTCAAACAGCGATATTTTGAATGTTTTGACGATAAATACTGACTAAATTTGTCTAAATCTATCGTAATTGTTGAAAATTCCTGATTAAATCGCAGTAAAACGACAAATATTCGCTCAAACAGCGATAGTTTGAATGTTTTGACGATAAATACTGACTAAATTCGTCTAAATCTACCGTAATTGTTAAAAATTCCCGATTAAATTGCAATAAAACGACAAATATTTGCTCAAACAGCGATATTTTGAATGTTTTGACGATAAATACTGACTAAATTCGTCTAAATCTATCGTAATTGTTGAAAATTCCTGATTAAATAGCAATAAAACGACAAATATTTGCTCAAACAGCGATATTTTGAATGTTTTGACGATAAATACTGACTAAATTCGTCTAAATCTATCGTAATTGTTGAAAATTCTTGATTAAATAGCAGTAAAACGACAAATATTTGCTCAAACAGCGATAGTTTGAATGTTTTGACGATAAATACTGACTAAATTCGTCTAAATCTATCGTAATTGTTGAAAATTCCTGATTAAATCGCAGTAAAACGACAAATATTGGCTCAAACAGCGATATTTTGAATGTTTTGACGATAAATACTGACTAAACTTGTCTAAATCTATCGTAATTGTTGAAAATTCCTGATTAAATCGCAGTAAAACGACAAATATTCGCCCAAACAGCGATATTTTGAATGTATCGACGATAAATACTAACTAAATTCGTCTAAATCATTCGCAATTTTTGAAAATTCTTGATTACATCGCAGTATAACGACAAATATTCGCTCAAACAGCGATATTTTGAAAGTTTTGACGATAAATACTGACTAAATTCGTCTAAATCTATCGCAATTTTTGAAAATTCCTGATTACATCGCAGTAAAACGACAAATATTCGCTCAAACAGCGATATTCTGTATGTTTTGACGATAAATACTGACTAAATTCGTCTAAATCTATCGTAATTGTTGAAAATTCCCGATTAAATGGCAGTAAAACGACAAATATTTGCTCAAACAGCGATAGTTTGAATGTTTTGACGATAAATACTGACTAAATTCCTCTAAATCTATCGTAATTGTTGAAAATTTCTGATTAAATAGCAGTAAAACGACAAATATTCGCTCAAACAGCGATAGTTTGAATGTTTTGACGATAAATACTGACTAAGTTCGTCTAAATCTATCGTAATTGTTGAAAATTCCTGATTAAATCGCAGTAAAACGACAAATATTCGCTCAAACAGCGATATTTTGAATGTTTTGACGATAAATACTGACTAAACTTGTCTAAATCTATCGTAATTGTTGAAAATTCCTGAATAAATCGCAGTAAAACGACAAATATTTGCCCAAACGGCGATAATTTGAATGTTTTGACGATAAATACTGACTAAATTTGTTTAAATCTATCGTAATTCTTGAAAATTCCTGATTAAATAGCAATAAGACGACAAATATTCGCTCAAACAGCGATATTTTGAATGTTTTGACGATAAATACTGACTAAATTCGTCTAAATCTATCGTAATTGTTGAAAATTCCTGATTAAATCGCAGTAAAACGACAAATATTCGCTCAAACAGCGATATTTTGAATGTTTTGATGATAAATACTGACTAAATTCGTCTAAATCTATCGTAATTGTTGAAAATTCCTGATTAAATCGCAGTAAAACGACAAATATTTGCTCAAACAGCGATATTTTGAATGTTTTGACGATAAATACTGACTAAATTCGTCTAAATCTATCGTAATTGTTGAAAATTCCTGATTAAATAGCAGTAAGACGACAAATATTTGCTCAAACAGCGATATTCTGAATGTTTTGACGATAAATACTGACTAAATTAGTCTAAATCTATCGTAATTGTTGAAAATTCTTGATTGAATAGCAGTAAAACGACAAATATTTGCTCAAACAGTGATATTTTGAATGTTTTGACTCTAAATACTGACTAAATTCGTCTAAATCTATCGTAATTGTTGAAAATTCCTGATTAAATAGCAGTAAAACGACAAATATTTGCTCAAACAGCGATATTCTGAATGTTTTGACGATAAATACTGACTAAATTAGTCTAAATCTATCGTAATTGTTGAAAATTTGTGATTAAATAGCAGTAAAACGACAAATATCTGCTCAAACAGCGATATTCTGAATGTTTTGACAATAAATACTGACTAATTTAATCTAAATCTATCGTAATTGTTGAAAATTCCTGATTAAATCGCAGTAAAACGACAAATATTTGCTCAAACAGCTATATTTTGAATGTGTTGACGATACATACTGAATAAATTAGTCTAAATCTATCGTAATTGTTGAAAATTCCTGATTAAATAGCAATAAAACGACAAATATCTGCTCAAACAGCGATATTCTGAATGTTTTGACAATAAATACTGACTAATTTTATCTAAATCTATCGTAATTGTTGAAAATTCCTGATTAAATAGCAGTAAAACGACAAATATTCGCTCAAACAGCGATATTCTGAATGTTTTGACGATAAATACTGACTAGATTAGTCTAAATCTATCGTAATTGTTGAAAATTCCTGATTAAATCGCAGTAAAACGACAAATATTCGCTCAAACAGCGATATTTTGAATGTTTTGACGATAAATACTGACTAAACTTGTCTAAATCTATCGTAATTGTTGAAAATTCCTGAATAAATCGCAGTAAAACGACAAATATTTGCCCAAACGGCGATAAATTGAATGTTTTGACGATAAATACTGACTAAATTTGTTTAAATCTATCGTAATTCTTGAAAATTCCTGATTAAATAGCAATAAGACGACAAATATTCGCTCAAACAGCGATATTTTGAATGTTTTGACGATAAATACTGACTAAATTCGTCTAAATCTATCGTAATTGTTGAAAATTCCTGATTAAATCGCAGTAAAACGACAAATATTCGCTCAAACAGCGATTTTTTGAATGTTTTGATGATAAATACTGACTAAATTCGTCTAAATCTATCGTAATTGTTGAAAATTCCTGATTAAATCGCAGTAAAACGACAAATATTTGCTCAAACAGCGGTATTTTGAATGTTTTGACGATAAATACTGACTAAATTCGTCTAAATCTATCGTAATTGTTGAAAATTCCTGATTAAATAGCAGTAAGACGACAAATATTTGCTCAAACAGCGATATTCTGAATGTTTTGCCGATAAATACTGACTAAATTAGTCTATATCTATCGTAATTGTTGAAAATTCTTGATTGAATAGCAGTAAAACGACAAATATTTGCTCAAACAGTGATATTTTGAATGTTTTGACTCTAAATACTGACTAAATTTGTCTAAATCTATCGTAATTGTTGAAAATTCCTGATTAAATAGCAGTAAAACGACAAATATTTGGTCAAACAGCGATATTCTGAATGTTTTGACGATAAATACTGACTAAATTAGTCTAAATCTATCGTAATTGTTGAAAATTTGTGATTAAATAGCAGTAAAACGACAAATATCTGCTCAAACAGCGATATTCTGAATGTTTTGACAATAAATACTGACTAATTTAATCTAAATCTATCGTAATTGTTGAAAATTCCTGATTAAATCGCAGTAAAACGACAAATATTTGCTCAAACAGCTATATTTTGAATGTTTTGACGATACATACTGAATAAATTAGTCTAAATCTATCGTAATTGTTGAAAATTCCTGATTAAATAGCAATAAAACGACAAATATCTGCTCAAACAGCGATATTCTGAATGTTTTGACAATAAATACTGACTAATTTTATCTAAATCTATCGTAATTGTTGAAAATTACTGATTAAATAGCAGTAAAACGACAAATATTCGCTCAAACAGCGATATTCTGAATGTTTTGACGATAAATACTGACTAGATTAGTCTAAATCTATCGTAATTTTTGAAAATTCTCGATTAAATAGCAGTAAAACGACAAATATTTGCTCAAACAGCTATATTTTGAATGTTTTGACGATACATACTGAATAAATTAGTCTAAATCTATCGTAATTGTTGAAAATTCCTGATTAAATAGCAGTAAAACGACAAATATTGCTCAAACAGCGATATTCTGAATGTTTTGACGATAAATACTGACTAAATTAGTCTAAATTTATCGTAATTGTTGAAAATTCCTGATTAAATAGCAGTAAAACGACAAATATTTGCTCAAACAGTGATATTTTGAATGTTTTGACTCTAAATACTGACTAATTTGTCTAAATCTATCGTAATTGTTGAAAATTTCTGATTAAATAGCAGTAAAACGACAAATATTTGCTCAAACAGCGATATTCTGAATGTTTTGACGATAAATACTGACTAAATTAGTCTAAATCTATCGTAATTGTTGAAAATTTCTGATTAAATAGCAGTAAAACGACAAATATCTGCTCAAACAGCGATATTCTGAATGTTTTGACGATAAATACTGACTAATTTAATCTAAATCTATCGTAATTGTTGAAAATTCCTGATTAAATCGCAGTAAAACGACAAATATTTGCTCAAACAGCTATATTTTGAATGTTTTGACGATACATACTGAATAAATTAGTCTAAATCTATCGTAATTGTTGAAAATTCCTGATTAAATAGCAATAAAACGACAAATATCTGCTCAAACAGCGATATTCTGAATGTTTTGACGATAAATACTGACTAATTTCATCTAAATCTATCGCAATTGTTGAAAATTCCTGATTAAATAGCAGTAAAACGACAAATATTCGCTCAAACAGCGATATTCTGAATGTTTTGACGATAAATACTGACTAGATTAGTCTAAATCTATCGTAATTGTTGAAAATTCTTGATTAAATAGCAGTAAAACGACAAATATTTGCTCAAACAGCTATATTTTGAATGTTTTGACGATACATACTGAATAAATTAGTCTAAATCTATCGTAATTGTTGAAAATTCCTGATTAAATAGCAGTAAGACGACAAATATTCGCTCAAACAGCGATATTCTGAATGTTTTGACGATAAATACTGACTAAATTAGTCTAAATTTATCGTAATTGTTGAAAATTCCTGATTAAATAGCAGTAAAACGACAAATATTTGCTCAAACAGTGATATTTTGAATGTTTTGACTCTAAATACTGACTAAATTTGTCTAAATCTATCGTAATTGTTGAAAATTCCTGATTAAATAGCAGTAAAACGACAAATATTTGCTCAAACAGCGATATTCTGAATGTTTTGACGATAAATACTGACTAAATTAGTCTAAATCTATCGTAATTGTTGAAAATTTGTGATTAAATAGCAGTAAAACGACAAATATCTGCTCAAACAGCGATATTCTGAATGTTTTGACAATAAATACTGACTAATTTAATCTAAATCTATCGTAATTGTTGAAAATTCCTGATTAAATAGCAGTAAAACGACAAATATTTGCTCAAACAGCGATATTCTGAATATTTTGACGATAAATACTGACTAAATTAGTCTATATCTATCGTAATTGTTGAAAATTCCTGATTAAATAGCAGTAAAACGACAAATATTTGCTCAAACAGCGATATTTTGAATGTTTTGACTCTAAATACTGACTAAATTTGTCTAAATCTATCGTAATTGTTGAAAATTCCTGATTAAATCGCAGTAAAACGACAAATATTTGCTCAAACAGCTATATTTTGAATGTTTTGACGATACATACTGAATAAATTAGTCTAAATCTATCGTAATTGTTGAAAATTCCTGATTAAATAGCAGTAAGACGACAAATATTCGCTCAAACAGCCATATTCTGAATGATTTGACGATAAATACTGACTAAATTCGTCTAAATCTATCGTAATTGCTGAAAATTCCTGATTAAATCGCAGTAAAACGAAAAATATTTGCTCAAACAGCGATATTCTGAATGTTTCGACGATAAATACTGACTAAATTAGTCTAAATCTATCGTAATTGTTGAAAATTCCTGATTAAATACAGTAAAACGACAAATATTTGCTCAAACAGCGATATTTTGAATGTTTTGACGATAAATACTGACTAAATTTGCCTAAATCTATCGTAATTGTTGAAAATTCCTGATTAAATCGCAGTAAAACGACAAATATTTGCTCAAACAGCGATATTTTGAATGTTTTGACGATAAATACTGACTAATTTCGTCTAAATCTATCGTAATTGTTGAAAATTCCTGATTAAATAGCAGTAAGACGACAAATATTTGCTCAAACAGCGATATTCTGAATGTTTTGACGATAAATACTGACTAAATTAGTCTAAATCTATCGTAATTGTTGAAAATTCTTGATTAAATAGCAGTAAAACGACAAATATCTGCTCAAACAGCGATATTCTGAATGTTTTGACGATAAATACTGACTAATTTAATCTAAATCTATCGTAATTGTTGAAAATTCCTGATTAAATAGCAGTAAAACGACAAATATTTTCTCAAACAGCTATATTTTGAATGTTTTGACGATACATACTGACTAAATTTGCCTAAATCTATCGTAATTGTTGAAAATTCCTGATTAAATAGCAGTAAAACGACAAATATCTGCTCAAACAGCGATATTCTGAATGTTTTGACGATAAATACTGACTAGATTAGTCTAAATCTATCGTAATTGTTGAAAATTCCTGAGTAAATAGCAGTAAATAGGCAAATATTCGCTCAAACAGCGATATTCTGAATGTTTTGACGATAAATACTGACTAAATTAGTCTAAATCTATCGTAATTGTTGAAAATTCCTGATTAAATAGCAGTAAAACGACAAATATCTGCTCAAACAGCGATATTCTGAATGTTTTGACAATAAATACTGACTAATTCGATCTAAATCTATCGTAATTGTTGAAAATTTTTGATTAAATAGCAGTAAAACGACAAATATTTGCTCAAAGAGCGATATTTTGAATGTTTTGACGATAAATACTGACTAATTTCGTCTAAATCTATCGTAATTGTTGAAAATTCCTGATTAAATAGCAGTAAGACGACAAATATTTGCTCAAACAGTGATATTTTGAATGTTTTGACGATAAATACTGACTAAATTTGTCTAAATCTATCGTAATTGTTGAAAATTTCTGATTAAATAGCAGTAAAACGACAAATATTTGCTCAAACAGCGATATTCTGAATGTTTTGACGATAAATACTGACTAAATCAGTCTAAATCTATCGTAATTGTTGAAAATTTGTGATTAAATAGCAGTAAAACGACAAATATCTGCTCAAACAGCGATATTCTGAATGTTTTGACAATAAATACTGACTAATTTAATCTAAATCTATCGTAATTGTTGAAAATTCCTGATTAAATCGCAGTAAAACGACAAATATTTGCTCAAACAGCTATATTTTGAATGTTTTGACGATACATACTGAATAAAGTAGTCTAAATCTATCGTAATTGTTGAAAATTCCTGATTAAATAGCAATAAAACGACAAATATCTGCTCAAACAGCGATATTCTGAATGTTTTGACAATAAATACTGACTAATTTCATCTAAATCTATCGTAATTGTTGAAAATTCCTGATTAAATAGCAGTAAAACGACAAATATTCGCTCAAACAGCGATATTCTGAATGTTTTGACGATAAATACTGACTAGATTAGTCTAAATCTATCGTAATTGTTGAAAATTCTTGATTAAATCGCAGTAAAACGACAAATATTTGCTCAAACAGCTATATTTTGAATGTTTTGACGATACATACTGAATAAATTAGTCTAAATCTATCGTAATTGTTGAAAATTCCTGATTAAATAGCAGTAAGACGACAAATATTCGCTCAAACAGCGATATTCTGAATGTTTTGACGATAAATACTGACTAAATTAGTCTAAATTTATCGTAATTGTTGAAAATTCCTGATTAAATAGCAGTAAAACGACAAATATTTGCTCAAACAGTGATATTTTGAATGTTTTGACTCTAAATACTGACTAAATTTGTCTAAATCTATCGTAATTGTTGAAAATTCCTGATTAAATAGCAGTAAAACGACAAATATTTGCTCAAACAGCGATATTCTGAATGTTTTGACGATAAATACTGACTAAATTAGTCTAAATCTATCGTAATTGTTGAAAATTCGTGATTAAATAGCAGTAAAACGACAAATATCTGCTCAAACAGCGATATTCTGAATGTTTTGACAATAAATACTGACTAATTTAATCTAAATCTATCGTAATTGTTGAAAATTCCTGATTAAATAGCAGTAAAACGACAAATATTTGCTCAAACAGCGATATTCTGAATGTTTTGACGATAAATACTGACTAAATTAGTCTATATCTATCGTAATTGTTGAAAATTCCTGATTAAATAGCAGTAAAACGACAAATATTTGCTCAAACAGCGATATTCTGAATGTTTTGACGATAAATACTGACTAAATTAGTCTAAATCTATCGTAATTGTTGAAAATTTGTGATTAAATAGCAGTAAAACGACAAATATTTGCTCAAACAGCGATATTCTGAATGTTTTGACGATAAATACTGACTAAATTAGTCTAAATCTATCGTAATTGTTGAAAATTCCTGATTAAATAGCAGTAAAACGACAAATATTTGCTCAAACAGCGATATTCTGAATGTTTTGACGATAAATACTGACTAAATTAGTCTAAATCTATCGTAATTGTTGAAAATTCCTGATTAAATAGCAGTAAAACGACAAATATTTGCTCAAACAGCGATATTTTGAATGTTTTGACGATAAATACTGACTAAATTAGTCTAAATCTATCGTAATTGTTGAAAATTCCTGATTAAATAGCAGTAAAACGACAAATATCTGCTCAAACAGCGATATTCTGAATGTTTTGACGATAAATACTGACTAATTTAGTCTAAATCTATCGTAATTGTTGAAAATTCCTGATTAAATAGCAGTAAAACGACAAATATTTGCTCAAACAGCGATATTCTGAATGTTTTGACGATAAATACTGACTAAATTAGTCTAAATCTATCGTAATTGTTGAAAATTCCTGATTAAATAGCAGTAAAACGACAAATATTTGCTCAAACAGCGATATTCTGAATGTTTTGACGATAAATACTGACTAAATTTGTCTAAATCTATCGTAATTGTTGAAAATTCCTGATTAAATAGCAGTAAAACGACAAATATTTGCTCAAACAGCGATATTTTGAATGTTTTGACGATAAATACTGACTAAATTAGTCTAAATCTATCGTAATTGTTGAAAATTCCTGATTAAATAGCAGTAAGACGACAAATATTTGCTCAAACAGCGATATTCTGAATGTTTTGACGATAAATACTGACTAAATTCGTCTAAATCTATCGTAATTGTTGAAAATTCCTGATTAAATCGCAGTAAAACGACAAATATTTGCTCAAACAGCGATATTCTGAATGTTTTGACGATAAATACTGACTAAATTAGTCTAAATCTATCGTAATTGTTGAAAATTCCTGATTAAATAGCAGTAAAACGACAAATATTTGCTCAAACAGCGATATTTTGAATGTTTTGACGATAAATACTGACTAAATTTGCCTAAATCTATCGTAATTGTTGAAAATTCCTGATTAAATCGCAGTAAAACGACAAATATTTGCTCAAACAGCGATATTTTGAATGTTTTGACGATAAATACTGACTAATTTCGTCTAAATCTATCGTAATTGTTGAAAATTCCTGATTAAATAGCAGTAAGACGACAAATATTTGCTCAAACAGCGATATTCTGAATGTTTTGACGATAAATACTGACTAAATTAGTCTAAATCTATCGTAATTGTTGAAAATTCTTGATTAAATAGCAGTAAAACGACAAATATCTGCTCAAACAGCGATATTCTGAATGTTTTGACGATAAATACTGACTAATTTAATCTAAATCTATCGTAATTGTTGAAAATTCCTGATTAAATAGCAGTAAAACGACAAATATTTGCTCAAACAGCTATATTTTGAATGTTTTGACGATACATACTGACTAAATTTGCCTAAATTTATCGTAATTGTTGAAAATTCCTGATTAAATAGCAGTAAAACGACAAATATCTGCTCAAACAGCGATATTCTGAATGTTTTGACGATAAATACTGACTAGATTAGTCTAAATCTATCGTAATTGTTGAAAATTCCTGATTAAATAGCAGTAAAACGACAAATATTCGCTCAAACAGCGATATTCTGAATGTTTTGACGATAAATACTGACTAAATTAGTATAAATCTATCGTAATTGTTGAAAATTCCTGATTAAATAGCAGTAAAACGACAAATATCTGCTCAAACAGCGATATTCTGAATGTTTTGACAATAAATACTGACTAATTCAATCTAAATCTATCGTAATTGTTGAAAATTTTTGATTAAATAGCAGTAAAACGACAAATATTTGCTCAAACAGCGATATTTTGAATGTTTTGACGATAAATACTGACTAATTTCGTCTAAATCTATCGTAATTGTTGAAAATTCCTGATTAAATAGCAGTAAGACGACAAATATTTGCTCAAACAGCGATATTCTGAATGTTTTGACGATAAATACTGACTAAATTAGTCTAAATCTATCGTAATTGTTGAAAATTTCTGATTAAATAGCAGTAAAACGACAAATATTTGCTCAAACAGCGATATTCTGAATGTTTTGACGATAAATACTGACTAAATTAGTCTAAATCTATCGTAATTGTTGAAAATTTGTGATTAAATAGCAGTAAAACGACAAATATTTGCTCAAACAGCGATATTCTGAATGTTTTGACGATAAATACTGACTAATTTAGTCTAAATCTATCGTAATTGTTGAAAATTCCTGATTAAATCGCAGTAAAACGACAAATATTTGCTCAAACAGCGATATTTTGAATGTTTTGACGATAAATACTGACTAAATTAGTCTAAATCTATCGTAATTGTTGAAAATTCCTGATTAAATAGCAGTAAAACGACAAATATTTGCTCAAACAGCGATATTCTGAATGTTTTGACGATAAATACTGACTAATTTCATCTAAATCTATCGTAATTGTTGAAAATTCCTGATTAAATAGCAGTAAAACGACAAATATTCGCTCAAACAGCGATATTCTGAATGTTTTGACGATAAATACTGACTAAATTAGTCTAAATCTATCGTAATTGTTGAAAATTCCTGATTAAATAGCAGTAAAACGACAAATATTTGCTCAAACAGCGATATTTTGAATGTTTTGACGATAAATACTGACTAAATTAGTCTAAATCTATCGTAATTGTTGAAAATAGCAATACGTAACTGAACCAGTAATAATGATAACATA
>JAPTHL010000088.1:0-20000 GCA_028455855.1 Meloe dianella
CTATCTTGATCCCATCATCATTTATCATTCTATCCATCTATTATTTGTATCCATCCATCCATCCATCTGATTTGATTCTATTCCCATTGATCTATCCATCTGATTGATATTCAATTCCATCCCATTCGATCGCATCCCATCCCATTGATCCCATCTCATTGATATCCCATTGTATCCCATTCTATTTTGATTCATCTGAATCCCATCATTTGATCTTATTGGATCCCATTGATCTATCTCCTATTGATTCTATATTCCATTCTATTCTATACCTGACTCGATTTCCATTGTATCCCATTGTATCCCTGATCCCATTGTATCCCACATTGTATCCCATTCTATCTCCATCCATCTATTGATCTGATTGTATCTCATTATCTATCCCATCTGATCTATCCATCTTCTATCCATCTATTTCTATCTATCTCGTATCCCATGATCGCATCCTATCTCATCTATCTCATTGTATCCCATCCTATCTCTGATCCTATCTGATTGTATCTCATCTATCTTCTGATCCTATCTCATCCATCCAATCCCATCTATCTATCTACCTATCCTATCCCTGATCTCATCTCATTGTATCCCATCCATCTATCCCATCATTGTATCCCGATCTATCTATCCATCTATCTATCTATCTACTCTATCCTGATCCCATGATCTCATCCATCTATCCCTATCCATCTATCCATCTATCTATCCATCCATCTATCTATCTATCTATCATCTATCTATCCATCTATCTATCCATCTATCTATCTATCTATCTATCTGATTGTATCTATCTATCCTTTCATCATCTATCTCATCTCATTCTATCCATCTATCTATCTATCCTATCTATCTATCCCATCCATCCCATCCCATCCCATCCCATCCCTATCCATCTGATCTATCTATCCCATCGTATCCCTATCTATCTATCTCATCCATCTATCTATCTATCTATCTATCTCATCGGCTATCTGATCCATCTATCCATCCATCCATCTATCTATCTATCTATCTATCTATCTATCTATCTATCTATCTATCTATCTATCTATCTATCTATCTATCTATCTATCTATCTATCTTGATCCATCTCTCTATCCTGATCCCATCTCTCATATCTAGATCTCATTGCTATCCCATCCTGATCCTCATCGTATACCCATCGTCCATCCCATCCTATCGATCCATCGATATCGATCCATCCATCTCATCGCATCCCATCCGTGCATCCCATATCCGATCCCTATCGATACTGACTCCGATCTGATATCGCATCCCATTCTATCTATCTATCTATCTATCCATCCAGCATCATCCTATCCCTATCCCTATCCCATCCACATCCATCCATACCGATCCATCTATCTGCATCGCATCCGATCGTATCCATCCCATCCATCCCATCCATCTTGATCGAGTATCCCATCCAATTGACTGATCGCATCCATCCATCCATCCCATCCAGCCCATCTATCTATCTATCTATCTATCTATCTGATCTCATCCATCCTATCTATCTATCTATCTATCCATCCATCTATCTGATCCATCTTATCTTATTCTGATCTGATCTGTATCTGACCTGACCTGACCTGACCTGACCTGACCTGACCTGACCTGACCTGACCTTTTTTTTTTTTTTTTTTTTTGGGGTGTAGTGTGCGCACCTCTAGGCTTACACAACAAGTGACCCCGCTGAAACCACCAATACTGGAACCGGTAATCATACCATATCTTCAGCATTAGTGTTACCAAATAATGATCTTCTTCTGCTTGTTTGTCTCATAACCATTTTTTTTGTTTATCATCACTATCCTACATCCCCCGTCCTCCTGTCAGAGATTAGGGGTTCGGAATGTCTTGTCGTTGTTCATCTTTCATTTTTTCTTCTATGGTTCTTTTGATGTAGTTGCGTATTCTCTTCCAGTTTTCTTTGCTGCTTAGCATCTGCTGTATGATATTATCTTGAGTTATATCTATGTTTAAATACAGACTCAGTTCAAATCTTCTTTTGAAACTACGATTGCATTCGAAGATTGTGTGATGCGGATCACCTGTTGTATTTGTGCATGCTGCACATGTATCATTATCTCTTTTGCCAATCCTTTTGAGATACGTCTCGAAGCTGCCATGACCAGTCAGAAATTGTGCAAGGAAAAAGTCAATCTCGCCGAATTTTCTTTCATACCATGGTTTTATATTTCTAATTAGAGCTTTTGTATGTGTAGCACAGCCTGTATTTCTTTCCCATAATTCTTGCCATTTTTTAATTGACTCGCTCCTTACCGCACCTCTGTCCAATTCCGGATTATAGTATATTTTCGTCCTCTCCTCTATTAGCAATTTGATCGGTATCGTCCTTGCAAGAATGTCTGATGCCTCTGCCGACACAGTTCTATAAGTCCTAGCTATTCTCATTGCAGCTTTTCGTTGGATCCCTACTAGCATGTCGTTATACCGTTTGATCTGTGTTACTCCACCCCAGATAGGACATCCATATAAAATGATAGACTGGACCACTGAGTATAGGAGTCGTCTCTTGTACTCTGATGGTCCGTTAATATTCGGCATCAGTTTTGTTAATGCATGTAGCGTTCGCTCGGCTTTGATTTTTGTCTTCCTGACATGTTCTCCAAAGATCAGATTCTCGTCGATGTGAATGCCTAGATATTTTATATATTTGGCAGGTTTAATTATTGTTCCTCTAAGTTTGAAACTTATGGGCTTTGGTCTGCAACATTGCTTCAATATCACAGCTTCTGTCTTCTCTGGAGCTAGTCGTAGTCTGTGTCCTGTCATCCATGTATCTATTTTTTCCAATGTATCATTTGTTTTCGTCTCTAGTATCTTTTCGTTTTCACCGCAGCTGACTACCGCCAGATCATCGGCGAACGCTATCAGCTCCACATCATCAGGTACATCAAGTCTAAGAACATCATCGTATAAGATGTTCCACAGGGTCGGTCCAAGACCGAGCCCTGCGGAACACCTGAAGTCACATCAAAGTTCGTTCTACTGTTAATCATAACTTTTCTGTTTGTGAAATAATTTTCGACCAGCGAGATGAGATATGGGCTTATTTGCCTCTCTTCCATCTTTTGGATTATCATTTGCCATGGTGCGGTGTTGAATGCATTCTTAACATCCAGCGATATCAACGCACACAGTTTTCTTTGGTAGACTTTCTTGGTCGACTTTGCAATTCTGATAATTTTGTCGACAGCCTGTAGGGTACTTCTTCCCTTTCGAAATCCGTACTGTGCATCCGATAGGGGCATTTTTTCATCAATCTCCTTCTCCAGTCTGCTTAATATCAGTGTTTCCAATAGTTTGCCCATTGTGTTGAGTAAGCATATGGGGCGATATGTCGCTTTTTCAGTATGTGCTTTTTTTGGTTTCTCGATAAGAATTAGCTTTGCGATTTTCCACTCATCTGGAATCTCTTGTTTACGCAGGACTTCATTGTATAAATTTAATAATATAGAAGGTCTCACTTTAATTATTTCTTTCAGTGCTTCAGATGGTACTCCATCGATTCCGGGAGCCTTATTTGGTTTAAGTCTGCATACAGCTTGTATGATCTCGTTTTCGTCAAACTCGCTAACATTCCTTATCTCTCTTTGCGGCCAGTTTATCTTAGAGTGTTGTGGAAATAATTCCAGGACCAGTTGTTTTTTGTCTTTAAGAGACAAATCTGTTTTTATGTTGCCTAGTTTAAGAGCCTTCATCGCTAGTTTGAAGCCATCGCCCCACACGTCGTTTTCCACGGTCTTTATCAATTCTTCCCAACCTTTTCTTTTTGATATCAGTATCGCAATTCTTAGTTGTTTCTTTGCTTCTTTGTAATTTTGCATGAGCTCAGTGTTTATAGTATTTTGCTTATTGGCTCTTATGAGTTTTCGTCTATGTTGTAGCGAATTTTTCCTTAATTCGCATATTTCACTGGTCCACCAGTATGGTGTAGGTCTATCATTAGAAATCATCAGTTTCGGTGTTGTTTCATAGTATATGTCTTTTATGGATTCAATATAATCTTTTGTCGTCATATTTATTGGATATGTTTTGTTTTCCATGTAATGTTTTATTTTTGCTTTATCAACCTTGCCGTAGACAATTTTTTTATGTTTGACCTGTTTCTGTTTTTTTGATCGTTGACATAATTCAAAGTGGATGTAGTTGTGGGGACTTAATGTTTCCTCTTGCATAACTCTCCATTTGTAGTCGTTGTTAAGTAGCCTATCAGTTATTGCGGTTATATCAATAAAAGAAATCATACCACGGGACTGAAACGTTGGTGTGTCTCCATCATTAATAATCACTAAGTTGTTTTCGACTAAAAATTCAGATAATATTCCACCACGTCTATCTGTGTAGCTGGAGCCCCATTCTACCGACTTCGAATTTAGGTCACCCGTAAATATGATTGGTTTTGACCATTTCTTAACTTCTTCATCAATAATATTTATACGATTCTCAAATTCTCTATTTGAAATGTTGGGAGATATATAGCAGCTATAAATAACACAATTTTCGTATTCGACACATACAGTATAATCACTTTTCCTATGACTGACTATTTTTTTCTCTCTATTTCTGGACCATATTGCCGCATCACTATTTGCGTTCGTTATCCAGTTATGTTTCTGAACTATTTTTTTATTCGGCTCCGTAGCGACGACCACATCCACTTCGAGTTCAGCAGCTGTTGTATACATCAAATCATGAGCCGCCTTACTCCTATTTAAATTTATTTGGAGAACCTTTATATCCATATCATTTTATTCTGGACCTACCTTGCAGTCTGTACGTGTAAATAATTTTCTATGTTTAAAATTTATGTATAAGTATAGATATATAAATAAAATAAATAAATTAATATATATATAAATAAAACTCTGTATAACTATAAATAAAACTCTGTATATATGTAAATAAATTTGTAAATAAATAGACCTCTGTATATGTATAGAACTTTGTATAAATATAAATAAAACTCTGTATATATGTAAATAAATTTGTAAATAAATAGACCTCTGTATATGTATAAAACTTTGTATATAGATAAAACTCTGTTTGTAGAAACATCTATGTAAATAAATAGAACTCTGTTTGTAAATAAACCTCTGTATATAGATAAAACTGTATATATAAATAAAACTCTGTAGACTAGATTTTCTCTGTGTATATAAATAACTCTGTTGATTTGTAATGCTATGTATGTGTAAATAAATAGGACTTTGTCTATATTTAGTAATCTGTAAATTGATTATATGTGGACCTATATCCTTGTGCTTCGAGCACACCACAACTGTATATATCTCCTGGAGTGGTCTGGACTTTATCACATTTTTATTATCACATCCTATACTTACGGTTACTGGTGTCATGGATACTCGTTTCCCGTGGTTTCCCATTTCACCTATCGCTTTCAGATTAGTTATATTTTGGGGTGTTTTCGTAGATATTCCTTGTATATTTTTCAGAATAATGTTATTATAGATTAATTCATTGATAATTTTAAATTTTAAATTATAATTGTATTTAAATGATGGAATTAAATATATTTTGTTATCAATGGTAATATTATGATTTATATAGATACCTTTTTTTAAAGCAGATTGTAGGGATGTCTTATGCAGGTTCATTAATTTATTTTTTGTGTTGAATTTCTTTTCTTTTTCTTGACAGTAACTCACGATATTTCGGGCAACTGGCATTACCCCACCGATGCCCATCTTTTTCGCAGTATGGACAGTGACTGGCGTCCTTGCACTCGCGCGACGTGTGACCAGTTTTAGTGCAGTTGGTGCATGCACTTGACCGATCTATTCCATTACAGCTGGCAGCCACGTGATCTGTTCCCCAGCACCTAAAACATTTCGGGATTTCTACCCTTTCAAAAATTTTACACATTGTAATGCCTATCAATAATCTGTCTTTATTAATTATTATTTTGGATTGTTCTTCGGGCATCCTTACCGTTGCCGTCTGGCAATTACCGTAGCTTGGTCTTATATTTGTTATATCTATATCATCCGGTTCTATGTTTTCTTTACGTAATGTTTCGTAGATTGACGCCAGAACTTCTTCTTTTGTTGTGAGAGCATCCAGCCCTCTAATGTGTAAGATTTTCAAATTATTATTTTTACCCATTCTAATTTTATCTTTACCAACTTTCAGTCCAATTATTTTTTTTAAATGTTCGGTGGTTTTTTGGTTTTCATCAACGGTTAATAGGACATCGCCTTGTTTTGTTTGTCTAATATTTGTAATTTTATGGTTTGAATTGCAGTCTATTACTTGATCTTTGATGTTTTTCAATAGATCTGCATAGGAGCAATCAGCATCCTTTTTGATAATTAGAGCGTTGGTTTTTCTTGAGTTTATTGTTTTTGTTCGTAGTTTAATTGTTGCTGGATCAGCTTCCGTCAATTTTGGTACATGAATTTTTATATCAATATTACATTTGTCGAAACATATTTCCAATATCTTTCTCATTCTTATTGCATCATATTGAGTCACTTTTGGGATTAATAATTTATTTGTATTATTTTCTTTTGTAATTAATTTGATATCATTTATAAATTTAATCATTTCTTTGTCATTGGTGTTTTCTACAACTTTTACATGAATATTTCTCTCTTTGGTTGTGGTTTTGTCCGATTTTACTAATTTGACCTGTTGATTTATTGTTATAATACCATTATTGTCATCATTATCATTTTCACCATCAATAATTTCTGCGTAACGATCTCTTAGTTGTTTGTACAGGCCCTTATTTGTGTCCTTCTCTGTTTTTGTCACGACCATAGCAACGTCGCCGTCCATAATGTTCAGTGGATTTCCTTCTTTTAATTTTGTTGTATTATATAAATTATCGGGCCAGTCCATTCCGGCCAATTCTAGGATCTTTTCGTCATTATCTGCGTGTTCGATTAATTCTTTCAGATTGTTTTCGTATTCTACGTCAGTTGTTTGACTGCTCGTTGATTGGGTTTCGAAACTCACTTGTGTACATGCATCAACCATTACACGAGTGTTGCCGCTTTTTTTGTTGTTTTGTCTGAGTCTCCAGACTTCGATGTTAATTCAATAATGTTTTGCGTTTCAAACGCTTTATTAATGTTTTTAGATAACGTCGATATGTCCCTAGACAACCTTTTGAAATCATTTTTGATATTATAGGCATTGGCCATACCATTTTCTAGTTCTTGCGAACGCTTACATAATTTTTCAATCATTCTTTTCATTAGTTCTAATTGACTTTTGGTCTTTGTTGGTTCATTACTAGGTTCTGTCTTGATACTTTGATCTACCTCAAAAAATTTTCTTTTTTTCTGAGGGTTTTCATCTTTAATTTCATCAATAAAAATTATATCATCGATCTCGAGGTCATCGAGATTTGAAGTCGAAAACGATTTATTCGCCATCGGTGGTGTTCTCCTCAAAGATTCCCTACGCTTGAAGCTACCATCTGGGTTAACATCATCATCAGGTTTCTTTGGTGTCAATTTTCCAGTAGAAAATGTCACCGTCCCGGCCTGGTCACCTACCGGGTACGGACCGCAGTTGTTGGCTGACGGTCGATCAGGGCCTGCTCCAACACCCACACTATCGACCGGTACTGGGAGCTCCCCCTGCACCGTAATCGGATTTTCCTTAACCTTGTCCATTTCCATATTCGTTGCAGATTTTCCCTTCCTCGTTAGTTACCCGACCCTGCCTTCCACCGGGATTGGTTACCACGGTCTCCAGCAGGGTTGCTCGGGATAACAGGGTCCACCACGTGAAGGTGAGGATAGGTGATGGACAGTGAGAGGCTAAGTGACACCAAAAAACCAGGGTATCATGTATTACGCATCACTGCCCTTTGGACCCCGACCTGACCTGACCTGACCTGACCTGACCTGACCTGACCTGACCTGACCTGACCTGACCTGACCTGACCTGACCTTTTTTTTTTTTTCCTCATCTCCTCTCCCTACTCTGGGACCGCCAAACGAGGCATAACATCAGAGTAGGTATTGTACTGAATCAACTCAATTCCAAATTAAACCATCAACAAATGTCAACATGGACAACAACGATTATCAATCTTATTATCATTATTGAAGAAAAGTTTATGATTGAGCACCAATCATTTGACTTCTTTTATAATCATCAAATGTTTTATTTTTTATTTTTATTATTTTTTCACACATCTGTGCAATTTTAAACCAGTTTGTTTCACTAATGATCATTAAATTTACGATATTATCGGGAGTTATCTTTTCTCCAATTTGTAGTTCAGCTGTTAGTCTGACAGCATGAAATCGCTGACATTCAAAGATTGCATGATTTGCATCATCTAGCTGGTTACATTCTGGACAGTTATTGTAATCAATTTTTTTGTATTTGTATAAATATGTGGCGAAAGCACCATGTCCAGTAAGCATCTGGGTCAAAAAATAATTTACCTCCCGTGTCTTCTATTCAACCAATCGTTAATGTTTTTAATTAGCCTCTTTGTCCATTTTGCGATATCGTTCGGCTGCTGCCATTCAATTTGCCATCTTTGTATTGAATTTTGTCGTTCCATTTGTGGACTCACCTGTTCAGAATTGAATAATTTCTTTCGTTCCTCGACGAGGAAGTATATTGGTACAATACTAGCTATCACGAATGCTGCTTCTGATGACACTGTTCTGTACCCAGAGATAACTCTCAGCGCCATCATTCTTTGTGTGGAAATCAATCTATCTCGCGATCTGGTGATTGAGAGTACTCTATCCGCCCATATCGGAGCAGCGTATAAGATTATTGACTGCACTGCTGTGCAGAGCACACGTCTTTTACGTTCTGCAGGTCCTCGAACATTTGGTAGCAATACATTCAATGCCTTCAGAGTGTTGTGAGCCTTTTTGCATACTTTTTCAATATGTTTCGTATACAACAAATTCTGATCAATCATGACTCCAAGGTAATTGACTTCTTTCGTTATGGGTATAATGAAATCTTTTAGACGGAGTTTAGGTTTCTTGCCCCTTCCTGTATTGTTCAATAAAATTGCTTGGGTTTTTTCAACCGCTAATTTAAGTCTATTATCTTTCAACCATTTTTGAGTTTTGTTTAATACGATATTACCACTTTGTTCCAGTTCATCAATCGTGTCTGCAACAACAACTATTGCCAAATCATCAGCATAACATATTAGTTTAGTTCCTCTCAGAACTTCCATCAGCATGATATCATCGTACAGGATGTTCCACAGGGTGGGCCCAAGCACCGAACCCTGCGGAACCCCGCCGTAAATTGTTTCTGTTAAATCACTGGTTACTTGTATTCTCCTGTTTGTAAAGTAATTAATGACCAAATTTATAATATAATTCGACGTTTTTCTTTCTATTAACTTTTTAACCACAATTGACCAGGATGCCGTATTGAAAGCATTCTCCACATCAACTAGTATTAAGGCGCAATACCAACGTCTTTCATTTGGTTCCAGCACTGTTTTAAGTACCGCTTTAATAGCGTGTACTGTGCTGCGACCTCCCCTGAAACCAAACTGACACTCACTAAAACCATCATTTGTATTAATTTCATTCACCAGTCTTGTGTTGATAACATTTTCATATACTTTACCCATAACATCAATCAGGCATATTGGTCTATATTTAAGTTGATCAGTTTCCTTTTTTTTGGTTTTTCAACAAGTACGAGCTTCGATGTTTTCCATTGTGATGGAAATGATCTTTCCATCAACAATTTATTATATATATCACAATAATATTCAATGTTCGACTTAATTGATAATTTTACTATTTCAGGGGATATACAATCAGGCCCTGGGGCATTGCCGTTTTTTATTTTATCACATGCTGCTATGAGCTCATCTTTGGTAATTTTCGGTGGATTATCATGATCAGGTATTTTCTTTAATGTTGTAGTAGGGGTACACATAAATAGGTTTTGGAACTGATTGATCCTCTCGTCATTCGTTAACATCGTTTTTGGGAACGGAAGCCTCAGCTGATATAACACAATCTTATATGCATCCCCAAAAATGTCTTTATTTAGATCATTGATTAATTTTGACCATGCTTCTTTTTTGGCCCCACGAATTTCATTACACAATATTTTTTTCGAATTTTTGTATTCTGTTAGTAGCAGAAATTTATTCCTGTTTTCATATGACGTTCGTTGATATCTTCTTCTATTACGCAGGCATGTTTTCCGTAGGTCGCTTATTTTATCATTCCACCAGTATGGTAGTCTTTTAGTTGTGTTATGTATTTTTGTGCTCGATTTTAGACTTTCTTTCATGATCTTTATGGCTGTTGTAATGTCATTGGGTTTCTGGTTTATCGATATATTGAGCTCTAACAGTTGTTTGTACATATTCTTATCGGTGTGTCTTTGTTTGTATTTTGTTTTACGTTGTTCATTTGTGTCTAAATCAAAACTGATGTACCTATGATCACTCAGAGTGACATCCTCTAGTACATTCCAATTATGAATTTTGTGTATGACGTTTCTTGTACTCAGAGTGATATCCACATACGAAGTACCATTATGCCTCACGACCGTCGGCTGTCTTCCATCATTCATATAGCATATGTCAACTCTATTTATCCATTCCATCAGCGCATCTCCCCTGCGATCCGTCACATTACCACCAAATGCCACATGTTTAGCATTAAAATCACCTACAATTATTTTATCACCGTTTCTCTGACGTAGATCTACTTCAACTTCGTCAAGATAATCCAAGAAACTATCATAACTGCAATTTGGTGATATGTATATGCTGTACAGCGACAGCTCCCCAGCAGACACCCACACGTAGCAGCTTCCATATCCATATGAATTGATGTCATAACTTTTACTGATGTTGAATATTCCCACGGTCATCTGGTCATTGTGGTAAGTGTTTCTCTTATTTTTAGACATTTTTTTATTTATCTCACATGCAAGAATCATGTCTATATTTTTTTCTAGGGCAGTGGCAATGGCAAGATCTTGAGCCCTTGCTGAGTTGTTCAGATTTATTTGTAGCAGTTGCATTACTGTTGATTATATTGTGTAACATTTCAAATTGTCGCCGTTGGGGTCATTCCACTCTGTAAATTCATAATTAATAAAATTAATAAAACATTCATATTTTGTAAATATATGCTCTAAAACTGTAAAAGTAAATTCTTGTAAAGCTAATCTTGTATAAATAAAATATCCATTTGTATAAATAAAATCCTGTGAAATAAATATTGTATCAATAAAATATCCTTTTGTGTAAATAAAGTCTTGTAAAATAAATATTGTATAAATAAAACATAAAATTGTATAGATAAAATCTTGTAAAATAAATATTGTATAAATAAATAATAATGTATAAATAAAATCTTCTAAAATAAATCTTATATAAATAAATTGTAAATAAATTTCTCTATAATTATCACAGTCATGTATTTTGTACTTACGAACTCTATTTGTATATTTATATTGTAAATAAAAACTTGTATATATATCACAGCCATTTCTTTTATATATATATTCTCTAGATGTATACTTAATTTCTTGTATATATAATTCTATAAATAAATTTATCATTGTGGTTTTTCTAGGAATACGTCGTCTTCTGTCTCTATAGTCTTAATTCTCTTTCTATTTTTATTAAGTGCTGCTCTAAAGCTACTACATTTACCACTACCTAATTTGTGTCCTTCGGTTTTACATATAATGCAATATGATTTGTTATCACATTCAGCAGTCTTATGACCTGCTTGCCCACAATTAAAACACTGTTTGGATCTGTCTTCTAACGTACATTTTGTAGCCACATGACCATAGCTCAGACATCTGAAGCATTGTACAACATTGATTCTCCTTTCGACTCTGGCTCTTATCAGGCCGATTGGAATAAATTTTTTGTCTATCAATAGGTCGGCTGAACTTTCATCAGTTGTCACTGTGGCAGTCTGTGTATTATTATTTGTTGGTCTTAATTCACTAACGGTTATAGTGCTTTGTTGTGCAGGCAGCAGTCTTGTCATTGCTTCTTCTACATCTTTCTTTGTAGTTGTCGCATCTAGGTCCCTTAAATATATTACTTTCTTACGTGTTGCTTTATTATTGGTTAGTCTAATATTAGTCTCTTTCATTCGCTCTTTCAGCTTCTCTTTAATGTGATTCGTCGTACTTTCATTTTTGTTCGCTATTATTAATATGTCTCCATCTTTAGTACTTCTGATTTTTCTAATGGCTTCTTTATCACAGTCGTTGGAGAGTACGTTTTTAATTTCGTTCAGTATTGTATTATATTCTTTTCCTTTGTTACTTACGATTATTGCATCTGTGTCATAATTGCGTTTGATCTTCCCTTCTCTTGCTCTATTTTTCTAGGTACATAAATATCCATCATTATATCAGTATTTCCAACTATTACTTGTATCATTTTGATCATAATATTTACATCTATACTTGTTATTTTGTGTGTTGTAATCTTATTGATATTCGACTTTTTTGCTGTTTCTTTTACCTTTTGTAATGTTTCCCAGAATTTTCTAATATTTCCGTCTGTATGAATTTTTATTATTGTTCTTGTTACTTGTTGTACCTTATCTTCTTTTATCATTTTTGTTGTTATTTCAAGTGACTCAATTTCATTAGTTAATTCGCTCAATTCGGGGTATCTATTTCTGTACATCCCTTGTATACTACTTTTCATCTCTTTGTCGCATTCCTCTACGATCACCAGCTCGCATTTGTCGGTTGTATTTATTGGGCTTCCGACTTTCATTTTTGCGTTCTTATATATATTTGAATCCCATCTTTTGTCTTTCAGTTTCATGAAGTCCTCAAATGTTTTGATTTCTTTAATATCTTCTGTTCTTATTATTCTTTGATGTTCTACTATTTCTGAATACGGCAAAGGGTCAGTTTGAGTACCTATGTTCTGTTGAGTTATATTTCTTTTTTCGCATTCTTGACATTTCTTTTTTTCTTCCGGCTCTACCACGGAGTCTATGAATTTTTTGGTTCTTTCGGACCTTAGGTAGTCTCCCATTTCCTTAAGTCTCTTATTGACATCTTTTATTTCCTTTTTTGTATTAACGTTCCCTTCAACTAATATATTAAGCCTTGCTAATTCTACGCCGAGGCAGTCTAATAGCTTTCTGACACGTCTTCCTTCCTCCATAAGAATTTCTCGTGGTGATTTTTCTTCGTTTTTTTTGTTTTTTTTCAATTTCTTTTTTTTCGGCGGAGTGTTTATCCTCTTTCTTTTTTGAGTTGTGTTGTCCGAATCATATGTATTTACTTCTTCTTTGTTATTATATTCATTTTCGTCATCGTCTGTTAGATCTATGTTTATGCTTCCTGGCCCCCACGAATGTGTACGGGCTCTAGGAGGACTTCTATAGAGCGTATTGCTCTTTCTAAACGGATCCTTCTCCTCTGTTGGCACAGTAGCTGTGTCCAGTGTCCCCAGCTGGCTCCCCCAGGGACACATAGCGATTGCTGGCTGACGGTCGGGTGCAGCTCGCTCTCCAACTGCGGGTCCCGACCGGTACTGGGGTATCCAGCCCCTGCACCGTAAACTTCGTTATCCATATTCTTATCCATTTTCATAGCGTAGGTCGTTTGAGCCACTTTTAGCTTCCTCATCGCCTCCGAACCTGTCTGGCATGGGTGTCCCTACCAGGGGTCTCTTCACATCCGACCCCCGCCAGCATAGCAACATCAGCGATGAGTACTAAGCCTCTTCACCACGACAAGGTAGTGGCTCTTAGAAGAGGGACCTGACCTGACCTGACCTGACCTGACCTGACCTGACCTGACCTGACCTGACCTTTTTTTTTTTTTTTTAATGGGGTGTAGTGTGCGCACCTCTAGGCTTACACAACAAGTGACCCCGCTGAAACCACCAATACTGGAACCGGTAATCATCCCATATCTTCAGCATTAGTGTTACCAAATAATGATCTTCTTCTGCTTGTTTGTCTCATAACCATTTTTTTTGTTTATCATCACTATCCTACATCCCCCGTCCTCCTGTCAGAGATTAGGGGTTCGGAATGTCTTGTCGTTGTTCATCTTTCATTTTTTCTTCTATGGTTCTTTTGATGTAGTTGCGTATTCTCTTCCAGTTTTCTTTGCTGCTTAGCATCTGCTGTATGATATTATCTTGAGTTATATCTATGTTTAAATACAGACTCAGTTCAAATCTTCTTTTGAAACTACGATTGCATTCGAAGATTGTGTGATGCGGATCACCTGTTGTATTTGTGCATGCTGCACATGTATCATTATCTCTTTTGCCAATCCTTTTGAGATACGTCTCGAAGCTGCCATGACCAGTCAGAAATTGTGCAAGGAAAAAGTCAATCTCGCCGAATTTTCTTTCATACCATGGTTTTATATTTCTAATTAGAGCTTTTGTATGTGTAGCACAGCCTGTATTTCTTTCCCATAATTCTTGCCATTTTTTAATTGACTCGCTCCCTACCGCACCTCTGTCCAATTCCGGATTATAGTATATTTTCGTCCTCTCCTCTATTAGCAATTTGATCGGTATCGTCCTTGCAAGAATGTCTGATGCCTCTGCCGACACAGTTCTATAAGTCCTAGCTATTCTCATTGCAGCTTTTCGTTGGATCCCTACTAGCATGTCGTTATACCGTTTGATCTGTGTTACTCCACCCCAGATAGGACATCCATATAAAATGATAGACTGGACCACTGAGTATAGGAGTCGTCTCTTGTACTCTGATGGTCCGTTAATATTCGGCATCAGTTTTGTTAATGCATGTAGCGTTCGCTCGGCTTTGATTTTTGTCTTCCTGACATGTTCTCCAAAGATCAGATTCTCGTCGATGTGAATGCCTAGATATTTTATATATTTGGCAGGTTTAATTATTGTTCCTCTAAGTTTGAAACTTATGGGCTTTGGTCTGCAACATTGCTTCAATATCACAGCTTCTGTCTTCTCTGGAGCTAGTCGTAGTCTGTGTCTTGTCATCCATGTATCTATTTTTTCCAATGTATCATTTGTTTTCGTCTCTAGTATCTTTTCGTTTTCACCGCAGCTGACTACCGCCAGATCATCGGCGAACGCTATCAGCTCCACATCCTCAGGTACATCAAGTCTAAGAACATCATCGTATAAGATGTTCCACAGGGTCGGTCCAAGAACCGAGCCCTGCGGAACACCTGAAGTCACATCAAAGTTCGTTCTACTGTTAATCATAACTTTTCTGTTTGTGAAATAATTTTCGACCAGCGAGATGAGATATGGGCTTATTTGCCTCTCTTCCATCTTTTGGATTATCATTTGCCATGGTGCGGTGTTGAATGCATTCTTAACATCCAGCGATATCAACGCACACAGTTTTCTTTGGTAGACTTTCTTGGTCGACTTTGCAATTCTGATAATTTTGTCGACAGCCTGTAGGGTACTTCTTCCCTTTCGAAATCCGTACTGTGCATCCGATAGGGGCATTTTTTCATCAATCTCCTTCTCCAGTCTGCTTAATATCAGTGTTTCCAATAGTTTGCCCATTGTGTTGAGTAAGCATATGGGGCGATATGTCGCTTTTTCAATATGTGCTTTTTTTGGTTTCTCGATAAGAATTAGCTTTGCGATTTTCCACTCATCTGGAATCTCTTGTTTACGCAGGACTTCATTGTATAAATTTAATAATATAGAAGGTCTCACTTTAATTATTTCTTTCAGTGCTTCAGATGGTACTCCATCGATTCCGGGAGCCTTATTTGGTTTAAGTCTGCATACAGCTTGTATGATCTCGTTTTCGTCAAACTCGCTAACATTCCTTATCTCTCTTTGCGGCCAGTTTATCTTAGAGTGTTGTGGAAATAATTCCAGGACCAGTTGTTTTTTGTCTTTAAGAGACAAATCTGTTTTTATGTTGCCTAGTTTAAGAGCCTTCATCGCTAGTTTGAAGCCATCGCCCCACACGTCGTTTTCCACGGTCTTTATCAATTCTTCCCAACATTTTCTTTTTGATATCAGTATCGCAATTCTTAGTTGTTTCTTTGCTTCTTTGTAATTTTGCATGAGCTCAGTGTTTATAGTATTTTGCTTATTGGCTCTTATGAGTTTTCGTCTATGTTGTAGCGAATTTTTCCTTAATTCGCATATTTCACTGGTCCACCAGTATGGTGTAGGTCTATCATTAGAAATCATCAGTTTCGGTGTTGTTTCATAGTATATGTCTTTTATGGATTCAATATAATCTTTTGTCGTCATATTTATTGGATATGTTTTGTTTTCCATGTAATGTTTTATTTTTGCTTTATCAACCTTGCCGTAGACAATTTTTTTATGTTTGACCTGTTTCTGTTTTTTTGATCGTTGACATAATTCAAAGTGGATGTAGTTGTGGGGACTTAATGTTTCCTCTTGCATAACTCTCCATTTGTAGTCGTTGTTAAGTAACCTATCAGTTATTGCGGTTATATCAATAAAAGAAATCATACCACGGGACTGAAACGTTGGTGTGTCTCCATCATTAATAATCACTAAGTTGTTTTCGACTAAAAATTCAGATAATATTCCACCACGTCTATCTGTGTAGCTGGAGCCCCATTCTACCGACTTCGAATTTAGGTCACCCGTAAATATGATTGGTTTTGACCATTTCTTAACTTCTTCATCAATAATATTTATACGATTCTCAAATTCTCTATTTGAAATGTTGGGAGATATATAGCAGCTATAAATAACACAATTTTCGTATTCGACACATACAGTATAATCACTTTTCCTATGACTGACTATTTTTTTCTCTCTATTTCTGGACCATATTGCCGCATCACTATTTGCGTTCGTTATCCAGTTATGTTTCTGAACTATTTTTTTATTCGGCTCCGTAGCGACGACCACATCCACTTCGAGTTCAGCAGCTGTTGTATACATCAAATCATGAGCCGCCTTACTCCTATTTAAATTTATTTGGAGAACCTTTATATCCATATCATTTTATTCTGGACCTACCTTGCAGTCTGTACGTGTAAATAATTTTCTATGTTTAAAATTTATGTATAAGTATAGATATATAAATAAAATAAATAAATTAATATATATATAAATAAAACTCTGTATAAATATAAATAAAACTCTGTATATATGTAAATAAATTTGTAAATAAATAGACCTCTGTATATGTATAGAACTTTGTATAAATATAAATAAAACTCTGTATATATGTAAATAAATTTGTAAATAAATAGACCTCTGTATATGTATAAAACTTTGTATATAGATAAAACTCTGTTTGTAGAAACATCTATGTAAATAAATAGAACTCTGTTTGTAAATAAACCTCTGTATATAGATAAAACTGTATATATAAATAAAACTCTGTAGACTAGATTTTCTCTGTGTATATAAATAACTCTGTTGATTTGTAATGCTATGTATGTGTAAATAAATAGGACTTTGTCTATATTTAGTAATCTGTAAATTGATTATATGTGGACCTATATCCTTGTGCTTCGAGCACACCACAACTGTATATATCTCCTGGAGTGGTCTGGACTTTATCACATTTTTATTATCACATCCTATACTTACGGTTACTGGTGTCATGGATACTCGTTTCCCGTGGTTTCCCATTTCACCTATCGCTTTCAGATTAGTTATATTTTGGGGTGTTTTGTAGATATTCCTTGTATATTTTTCAGAATAATGTTATTATAGATTAATTCATTGATAATTTTAAATTTTAAATTATAATTGTATTTAAATGATCGAATTAAATATATTTTGTTATCAATGGTAATATTATGATTTATATAGATACCTTTTTTTAAAGCAGATTGTAGGGATGTCTTATGCAGGTTCATTAATTTATTTTTTGTGTTGAATTTCTTTTCTTTTTCTTGACAGTAACTCACGATATTTCGGGCAACTGGCATTACCCCACCGATGCCCATCTTTTTCGCAGTATGAACAGTGACTGGCGTCCTTGCACTCGCGCGACGTGTGACCAGTTTTAGTGCAGTTGGTGCATGCACTTGACCGATCTATTCCATTACAGCTGGCAGCCACGTGATCTGTTCCCCAGCACCTAAAACATTTCGGGATTTCTACCCTTTCAAAAATTTTACACATTGTAATGCCTATCAATAATCTGTCTTTATTAATTATTATTTTGGATTGTTCTTCGGGCATCCTTACCGTTGCCGTCTGGCAATTACCGTAGCTTGGTCTTATATTTGTTATATCTATATCATCCGGTTCTATGTTTTCTTTACGTAATGTTTCGTAGATTGACGCCAGAACTTCTTCTTTTGTTGTGAGAGCATCCAGCCCTCTAATGTGTAAGATTTTCAAATTATTATTTTTACCCATTCTAATTTTATCTTTACCAACTTTCAGTCCAATTATTTTTTTTAAATGTTCGGTGGTTTTTTGGTTTTCATCAACGGTTAATAGGACATCGCCTTGTTTTGTTTGTCTAATATTTGTAATTTTATGGTTTGAATTGCAGTCTATTACTTGATCTTTGATGTTTTTCAATAGATCTGCATAGGAGCAATCAGCATCCTTTTTGATAATTAGAGCGTTGGTTTTTCTTGAGTTTATTGTTTTTGTTCGTAGTTTAATTGTTGCTGGATCAGCTTCCGTCAATTTTGGTACATGAATTTTTATATCAATATTACATTTGTCGAAACATATTTCCAATATCTTTCTCATTCTTATTGCATCATATTGAGTCACTTTTGGGATTAATAATTTATTTGTATTATTTTCTTTTGTAATTAATTTGATATCATTTATAAATTTAATCATTTCTTTGTCATTGGTGTTTTCTACAACTTTTACATGAATATTTCTCTCTTTGGTTGTGGTTTTGTCCGATTTTACTAATTTGACCTGTTGATTTATTGTTATAATACCATTATTGTCATCATTATCATTTTCACCATCAATAATTTCTGCGTAACGATCTCTTAGTTGTTTGTACAGGCCCTTATTTGTGTCCTTCTCTGTTTTTGTCACGACCATAGCAACGTCGCCGTCCATAATGTTCAGTGGATTTCCTTCTTTTAATTTTGTTGTATTATATAAATTATCGGGCCAGTCCATTCCGGCCAATTCTAGGATCTTTTCGTCATTATCTGCGTGTTCGATTAATTCTTTCAGATTGTTTTCGTATTCTACGTCAGTTGTTTGACTGCTCGTTGATTGGGTTTCGAAACTCACTTGTGTACATGCATCAACCATTACACGAGTGTTGCCGCTTTTTTTGTTGTTTTGTCTGAGTCTCCAGACTTCGATGTTAATTCAATAATGTTTTGCGTTTCAAACGCTTTATTAATGTTTTTAGATAACGTCGATATGTCCCTAGACAACCTTTTGAAATCATTTTTGATATTATAGGCATTGGCCATACCATTTTCTAGTTCTTGCGAACGCTTACATAATTTTTCAATCATTCTTTTCATTAGTTCTAATTGACTTTTGGTCTTTGTTGGTTCATTACTAGGTTCTGTCTTGATACTTTGATCTACCTCAAAAAATTTTCTTTTTTTCTGAGGGTTTTCATCTTTAATTTCATCAATAAAAATTATATCATCGATCTCGAGGTCATCGAGATTTGAAGTCGAAAACGATTTATTCGCCATCGGTGGTGTTCTCCTCAAAGATTCCCTACGCTTGAAGCTACCATCTGGGTTAACATCATCATCAGGTTTCTTTGGTGTCAATTTTCCAGTAGAAAATGTCACCGTCCCGGCCTGGTCACCTACCGGGTACGGACCGCAGTTGTTGGCTGACGGTCGATCAGGGCCTGCTCCAACACCCACACTATCGACCGGTACTGGGGGCTCCCCCCCTGCACCGTAATCGGATTTTCCTTAACCTTGTCCATTTCCATATTCGTTGCAGATTTTCCCTTCCTCGTTAGTTACCCGACCCTGCCTTCCACCGGGATTGGTTACCACGGTCTCCAGCAGGGTTGCTCGGGATAACAGGGTCCACCACGTGAAGGTGAGGATAGGTG
>JAPTHL010000089.1:0-12683 GCA_028455855.1 Meloe dianella
AACGCAGATATATGATGGAATTAAATTTTGTAATCGTTCTATGTATCTAATCAGATTTCAAGTGGAGCTCTGCCTTTTTCACGATTTGAGACGTATTTAGTCTGTATTAGACCTAGGATGAGACTTTCCTTCGTTCAGGAATTCAATCTCTAGCTTCATTAATAACTGAAAATTAAAAGACGTTCAAATGCTCTGTACATTATATCTAATGCAATGTATACATAGAAAACGTCAGGATAACCTATATTATAGAGGTAGGACGTAATTTGACACGAGAAAGAGCGATTCCTAACTTTTCAGAGGTTTCAAACACAGCTATATGATTTAATTAAGTTTTGTAATAGTTCTATGTATCTAATCATATTTCAAATGGAGCTCTGTCTTTTTTACAATTTGAGACGTATTTACTCTGTATTAGACCTAGGATGAGGTTTCCCATTGTTTAGGAATTCAACCGATAACTTCACTAATGACCGAAAATTAATAGACGTTCAAACGCGCTGTACATTATATCTAGTGCAATGTATACATAGGAAACGTCAAGGTTACTCAAAATATAGAGGTAGGACGTAATCTGACCCGAGAAAGAACGATTCCAAACGTTTCAGAGGTATCAATCACAGCTATATGATGGAATTAAATTTTGTAATCGTTCTATGTATCTAATCAGATTTCAAGTGGAGCTCTGTATTTCTTACGATTTGAGACGTAGTTAGTCTGTATTAGACCTAGGATGAAACTTTCGTTCGTTCAGGAATTCAATCTCTAGCTTCATTAATAACTGAAAATTTAAAGACGTTCAAATGCTCTGTACATTATATCTTATGCAATGTATACATAGGAAACGTCAAGATGACTTAGAATATAGAAGTAGGACGTAATTTGACACGAGAAAGAACGATTCCTAACGCTTCGGAGGTATCAATCACAGATATATGATGGAATTAAATTTTGTAATCGTTCTATGTATCTAATCAGATTTCAAGTGGAGCTCTGTATTTCTTACGATTTCAGACGTATTTAGTCTGTATTAGACCTAGGATGAAACTTTCCTTCGTTCAGGAATTCAATCTCTAGCTTCATTAATAACTGAAAATTAAAAGACGTTCAAATGCTCTGTACATTATATCTTATGCAATGTGTACATAGGAAACGTCAAGATTACTCAAAATATAGAGGTAGGACGTAATTTGACACGCGAAAGAACGACTCCTAACGTTTCGGAGGTATCAAACACAGGTATATGATGGAATAAAATTTTGTAATCGTTCTATGTATCTCATCAGATTTCAAGTGCGGCTTTGTCTTTTCCACGATTTGAGAAGTATTTACTCTGTATTAGACCTAGGATGAGAATTTCCTTCGTTCAGGAATTCAATCGATAGCTCATTAATAACTGAACATTAAAAGGCGTTCAAATGCGCTGTACATTATATCTTATGCAATGTATACATTGAAAACGTCAAGATAACCTGAAATATAGAGGTAGGACGTAATTTGACACGAGAAAGAACGATTAATAACGTTTCGGAGGTATCAAACGCAGATATATGATGAAATTAAATTTTGTAATCGTTCTATGTATCTAATCAGATTTCAAGTGGAGCTCTGCCTTTTTCACGATTTGACACGTATTTAGTCTGTATTAGACCTAGGATGAAACTTTCCTTCGTTCAGGAATTCAATCTCTAGCTTCATTAATGACTGAAAATTAAAAGACGTTCAAATGCCCTGTACATTATATCTTATGCAATGCATACATAGAAAACGTCAAGATAACTTAAAATATAGAGGTACGACGTAATTTGACACGAGAAAGAGCGATTCCTAACGTTTCAGAGGTTTCAAACACATCTATATGATTTAATTAAGTTTTGTAATCGTTCTATGTATCTAATCATATTTCAAATGGAGCTCTGTCTTTTTTACAATTTGAGACGTATTTACTCTGTATTAGACCTAGGATGAGGTTTCCCATTGTTTAGGAATTCAACCGATAACTTCACTAATGACCGAAAATTAATAGACGTTCAAACGCGCTGTACATTATATCTAGTGCAATGTATACATAGGAAACGTCAAGGTTACTCAAAATATAGAGGTAGGACGTAATCTGACCCGAGAAAGAACGATTCCAAACGTTTCAGAGGTATCAATCACAGCTATATGATGGAATTAAATTTTGTAATCGTTCTATGTATCTAATCAGATTTCAAGTGGAGCTCTGTATTTCTTACGATTTGAGACGTATTTAGTCTGTATTAGACCTAGGATGAAACTTTCGTTCGTTCAGGAATTCAATCTCTAGCTTCATTAATAACTGAAAATTTAAAGACGTTCAAACGCGCTGTACATTATATCTAGTGCAATGTATACATAGGAAACGTCAAGGTTACTCAAAATATAGAGGTAGGACGTAATCTGACCGAGAAAGAACGATTCCAAACGTTTCAGAGGTATCAATCACAGCTATATGATGGAATTAAATTTTGTAATCGTTCTATGTATCTAATCAGATTTCAAGTGGAGCTCTGTATTTCTTACGGTTTGAGACGTATTTAGTCTGTATTAGACCTAGGATGAAACTTTCGTTCGTTCAGGAATTCAATCTCTAGCTTCATTAATAACTGAAAATTTAAAGACGTTCAAATGCTCTGTACATTATATCTTATGCAATGTATACATAGGAAACGTCAAGATGACTTAGAATATAGAAGTAGGACGTAATTTGACACGAGAAAGAACGATTCCTAACGTTTCGGAGGTATCAATCACAGATACATGATGGAATTAAATTTTGTAATCGTTCTATGTATCTAATCAGATTTCAAGTGGAGCTCTGTATTTCTTACGATTTGAGACGTATTTAGTCTGTATTAGACCTAGGATGAAACTTTCGTTCGTTCAGGAATTCAATCTCTAGCTTCATTAATAACTGAAAATTTAAAGACGTTCAAACGCGCTGTACATTATATCTAGTGCAATGTATACATAGGAAACGTCAAGGTTACTCAAAATATAGAGGTAGGACGTAATCTGACCCGAGAAAGAACGATTCCAAACGTTTCAGAGGTATCAATCACAGCTATATGATGGAATTAAATTTTGTAATCGTTCTATGTATCTAATCAGATTTCAAGTGGAGCTCTGTATTTCTTACGGTTTGAGACGTATTTAGTCTGTATTAGACCTAGGATGAAACTTTCGTTCGTTCAGGAATTCAATCTCTAGCTTCATTAATAACTGAAAATTTAAAGACGTTCAAATGCTCTGTACATTATATCTTATGCAATGTATACATAGGAAACGTCAAGATGACTTAGAATATAGAAGTAGGACGTAATTTGACACGAGAAAGAACGATTCCTAACGTTTCGGAGGTATCAATCACAGATACATGATGGAATTAAATTTTGTAATCGTTCTATGTATCTAATCAGATTTCAAGTGGAGCTCTGTATTTCTTACGGTTTGAGACGTATTTAGTCTGTATTAGACCTAGGATGAAACTTTCCTTCGTTCAGGAATTCAATCGATAGCTTCATTAATAACTGAACATTAAAAGACGTTCAAATGCGCTGTACGTTATATCTTATGCAATGTATACATTGAAAACGTCAAGATGACTCAAAATATAGAGGTAGGACGTGATTTGACACGAGAAAGAACGATTCCTAACGCTTCGGAGGTATCAAACGCAGATATATGATGGAATTAAGTTATGTAATCGTTGTATGTATCTAATCATATTTCAAATGGAGCTCTGTCATTTTTACGATTTGAGACGTATTTCCTCTGTATTAGACCTAGGATGAGACTTTCCTTGGTTCAGGAGTTCAATCGATTTCTTCATTAATAACTGAAAATAGAAAGACGCTCAAATGCTCTGTACATTATATCTTATGCAATGTATACATAGAAAACTTCAAAATAACGTAAAATATAGAGGTAGGACGTAATTTGCCACGAGAAAGAACGATTCCTAACGTTTCGGAGGTATCAAACGCAGACATATGATGGAATTAAATTTTGTAATCGTTCTATGTATCTAATCAGATTTCAAGTGGAGCTCTGTATTTCTTACGATTTGAGACGTATTTAGTCTGTATTAGACCTAGGATGAAACTTTCGTTCGTTCAGGAATTCAATCTCTAGCTTCATTAATAACTGAAAATTTAAAGACGTTCAAACGCGCTGTACATTATATCTAGTGCAATGTATACATAGGAAACGTCAAGGTTACTCAAAATATAGAGGTAGGACGTAATCTGACCCGAGAAAGAACGATTCCAAACGTTTCAGAGGTATCAATCACAGCTATATGATGGAATTAAATTTTGTAATCGTTCTATGTATCTAATCAGATTTCAAGTGGAGCTCTGTATTTCTTACGATTTGAGACGTATTTAGTCTGTATTAGACCTAGGATGAAACTTTCGTTCGTTCAGGAATTCAATCTCTAGCTTCATTAATAACTGAAAATTTAAAGACGTTCAAATGCTCTGTACATTATATCTTATGCAATGTATACATAGGAAACGTCAAGATGACTTAGAATATAGAAGTAGGACGTAATTTGACACGAGAAAGAACGATTCCTAACGTTTCGGAGGTATCAATCACAGATACATGATGGAATTAAATTTTGTAATCGTTCTATGTATCTAATCAGATTTCAAGTGGAGCTCTGTATTTCTTACGGTTTGAGACGTATTTAGTCTGTATTAGACCTAGGATGAAACTTTCCTTCGTTCAGGAATTCAATCTCTAGCTTCATTAATAACTGAAAATTAAAAGACGTTCAAATGCTCTGTACATTATATCTTATGCAATGTGTACATAGGAAACGTCAAGATTACTCAAAATATAGAGGTAGGACGTAATTTGACACGCGAAAGAACGACTCCTAACGTTTCGGAGGTATCAAACACAGGTATATGATGGAATAAAATTTTGTAATCGTTCTATGTATCTCATCAGATTTCAAGTGCGGCTTTGTCTTTTCCACGATTTGAGAAGTATTTACTCTGTATTAGACCTAGGATGAGAATTTCCTTCGTTCAGGAATTCAATCGATAGCTCATTAATAACTGAACATTAAAAGGCGTTCAAATGCGCTGTACATTATATCTTATGCAATGTATACATTGAAAACGTCAAGATAACCTGAAATATAGAGGTAGGACGTAATTTGACACGAGAAAGAACGATTAATAACGTTTCGGAGGTATCAAACGCAGATATATGATGAAATTAAATTTTGTAATCGTTCTATGTATCTAATCAGATTTCAAGTGGAGCTCTGCCTTTTTCACGATTTGACACGTATTTAGTCTGTATTAGACCTAGGATGAAACTTTCCTTCGTTCAGGAATTCAATCTCTAGCTTCATTAATGACTGAAAATTAAAAGACGTTCAAATGCCCTGTACATTATATCTTATGCAATGCATACATAGAAAACGTCAAGATAACTTAAAATATAGAGGTACGACGTAATTTGACACGAGAAAGAGCGATTCCTAACGTTTCAGAGGTTTCAAACACATCTATATGATTTAATTAAGTTTTGTAATCGTTCTATGTATCTAATCATATTTCAAATGGAGCTCTGTCTTTTTTACAATTTGAGACGTATTTACTCTGTATTAGACCTAGGATGAGGCTTCCCCTCGTTTAGGAATTCAATCGATAGCTTCATTAATAACTGAAAATTAAGAGCCCTTCAAATGCGCTTTACATTATATCTTATGCAATGTATACATAGAAAACGTCAGGATAACCTATAATATAGAGGTAGGACGTAATTTGACACGAGAAAGAGCGATTCCTAACGTTTCAGAGGTTTCAAACACAGCTATTTGATGGAATTAAGTTTTGTAATCGCTCTATGTATCTAATCATATTTCAAATGGAGCTCTGTCTTTTTTATAATTTGAGACGTATTTACTCTGTATTAGACCTAGGATGAGGCTTCCCCTCGTTTAGGAATTCAATCGATAGCTTCATTAATAACTGAAAATTAAAAGCCGTTCAAATGCGCTGTACATTATATCTTATGGAATGTATACATAGAAAACGTCATGATAACCTATAATATAGAGGTAGGAGGTAATTTGACACGAGAAAGAACGATTCCTGAAGTTTCGCAGGTATCAAACACAGATATATGATGGAATTAAATTTTGTAATCGTTCTATGTGTCTAATCATATTTCAAATGGAGCTCTGTATTTTTTACAATTTGAGACGTATTTACTCTGTATTAGACCTAGGATAAGACTTTCCTTCGTTCAGGAGTTCAATCGATAGCTTCATTAATAAAAGAATATTAAAAGACGGTCAAATGCGCTGTACATTATATCTTATGCAATGTATACATAGGAGACGTCAAGATAACTTAAAATATAGAGGTAGGAAGTCATTTGATACGGGATAGAACGATTAAAAACGTTTCAGAGGTATCAAACACAAATATATCATGGAATTAAATTTTGTAATCGTTCAATGTATCTCATCAGGTTTTAAGTGCGGCTTTGTCATTTTTACGGTTTGAGACGTATTTAATCTGTATTAGACCTAGGATGAGAATTTCCTTCGGTCAGGAATTCAATCGATAACTTCATTAATAACCGAAAATTAATAGACGTTCAAACGCGCTGTACATTATATCTTGTGCAATGTATACATAGGAAGCGTCCAGATTACTCAAAATATAGAGGTAGGACGTAATCTGACCCTAGAAAGAACGATTCCAAACGTTTCAGAGGTTTCAAACACAGCTATATGATGGAACTAAGTGTTGCAATCGTTCTATGTATCTAATCATATTTTAAATGGAGCTCTGTCTTATTTACAATTTGAAACGTATTTACTCTGTATTAGACCTAGGATGAGACTTTCATTCGTTCAAGAATTCAACGATAGCCTCATTAATAACTGAAAATTAAAAGACGTCCAAATGCTCTGTACATTATATCTTATGCAATGTATACATAGAAAACGTCAAGATAACTTAAAATATAGAGGTAGGACGTCATTCGACACGGGACAGAACGATTCCTAAGGTTTCGGAAGTATCAAACACAGATTTATGATGGAATTAAATTGTGTAATCGTTCTATGTATCTAATCAGATTTTGAGTGGAGCTCTGTCTTTTTCACGATTTGAGACGTATTTAGTCTGTATTAGACCTAGGATAAGACTTTCCTGCGTTCAGGAATTCAATCGCTAGCTTTATTAATAACTGAAAATTATAAGACGTTCAAATGCACTGTACATTATATCTTATGCAATGTATACATAGGAAACGTCAAGATTACTCAAAATATAGAGGTAGGACGTAATTTGACACGCGAAAGAACGACTCCTAACGTTTCGGAGGTATCAAACACAGGTATATGATGGAATTGAATTTTGTGATCGTTCTATGTATCTCATCAGATTTCAAGTGCGGCTTTGTCTTTTTTACGATTTGAGAAGTATTTACTCTGTATTAGACCTAGGATGAGAGTTTCCTTCGTTCAGGAATTCAATCGATAGCTTCATTAATAACTGAACATTAAAAGACGTTCAAATGCGCTGTACATTATGTCTTATGCAATGTATACATTGAAAACGTCAAGATAACCTAAAATATAGAGGTAGGACGTAATTTGACACAAGAAAGAACGATTCCTAACGTTTCGGAGGTATCAAACGCAGATATATGATGGAATTAAATTTTGTAATCGTTCTATGTATCTAATCAGATTTCAAGTGGAGCTCTGCCTTTTTCACGATTTGAGACGTATTTAGTCTGTATTAGACCTAGGATGAGACTTTCCTTCGTTCAGGAATTCAATCTCTAGCTTCATTAATAACTGAAAATTAAAAGACGTTCAAATGCTCTGTACATTATATCTAATGCAATGTATACATAGAAAACGTCAGGATAACCTATATTATAGAGGTAGGACGTAATTTGACACGAGAAAGAGCGATTCCTAACTTTTCAGAGGTTTCAAACACAGCTATATGATTTAATTAAGTTTTGTAATAGTTCTATGTATCTAATCATATTTCAAATGGAGCTCTGTCTTTTTTACAATTTGAGACGTATTTACTCTGTATTAGACCTAGGATGAGGTTTCCCATTGTTTAGGAATTCAACCGATAACTTCACTAATGACCGAAAATTAATAGACGTTCAAACGCGCTGTACATTATATCTAGTGCAATGTATACATAGGAAACGTCAAGGTTACTCAAAATATAGAGGTAGGACGTAATCTGACCCGAGAAAGAACGATTCCAAACGTTTCAGAGGTATCAATCACAGCTATATGATGGAATTAAATTTTGTAATCGTTCTATGTATCTAATCAGATTTCAAGTGGAGCTCTGTATTTCTTACGATTTGAGACGTATTTAGTCTGTATTAGACCTAGGATGAAACTTTCGTTCGTTCAGGAATTCAATCTCTAGCTTCATTAATAACTGAAAATTTAAAGACGTTCAAATGCTCTGTACATTATATCTTATGCAATGTATACATAGGAAACGTCAAGATGACTTAGAATATAGAAGTAGGACGTAATTTGACACGAGAAAGAACGATTCCTAACGTTTCGGAGGTATCAATCACAGATATATGATGGAATTAAATTTTGTAATCGTTCTATGTATCTAATCAGATTTCAAGTGGAGCTCTGTATTTCTTACGATTTCAGACGTATTTAGTCTGTATTAGACCTAGGATGAAACTTTCCTTCGTTCAGGAATTCAATCTCTAGCTTCATTAATAACTGAAAATTAAAAGACGTTCAAATGCTCTGTACATTATATCTTATGCAATGTGTACATAGGAAACGTCAAGATTACTCAAAATATAGAGGTAGGACGTAATTTGACACGCGAAAGAACGACTCCTAACGTTTCGGAGGTATCAAACACAGGTATATGATGGAATAAAATTTTGTAATCGTTCTATGTATCTCATCAGATTTCAAGTGCGGCTTTGTCTTTTCCACGATTTGAGAAGTATTTACTCTGTATTAGACCTAGGATGAGAATTTCCTTCGTTCAGGAATTCAATCGATAGCTCATTAATAACTGAACATTAAAAGGCGTTCAAATGCGCTGTACATTATATCTTATGCAATGTATACATTGAAAACGTCAAGATAACCTGAAATATAGAGGTAGGACGTAATTTGACACGAGAAAGAACGATTAATAACGTTTCGGAGGTATCAAACGCAGATATATGATGAAATTAAATTTTGTAATCGTTCTATGTATCTAATCAGATTTCAAGTGGAGCTCTGCCTTTTTCACGATTTGACACGTATTTAGTCTGTATTAGACCTAGGATGAAACTTTCCTTCGTTCAGGAATTCAATCTCTAGCTTCATTAATGACTGAAAATTAAAAGACGTTCAAATGCCCTGTACATTATATCTTATGCAATGCATACATAGAAAACGTCAAGATAACTTAAATTATAGAGGTACGACGTAATTTGACACGAGAAAGAGCGATTCCTAACGTTTCAGAGGTTTCAAACACATCTATATGATTTAATTAAGTTTTGTAATCGTTCTATGTATCTAATCATATTTCAAATGGAGCTCTGTCTTTTTTACAATTTGAGACGTATTTACTCTGTATTAGACCTAGGATGAGGTTTCCCATTGTTTAGGAATTCAACCGATAACTTCACTAATGACCGAAAATTAATAGACGTTCAAACGCGCTGTACATTATATCTAGTGCAATGTATACATAGGAAACGTCAAGGTTACTCAAAATATAGAGGTAGGACGTAATCTGACCCGAGAAAGAACGATTCCAAACGTTTCAGAGGTATCAATCACAGCTATATGATGGAATTAAATTTTGTAATCGTTCTATGTATCTAATCAGATTTCAAGTGGAGCTCTGTATTTCTTACGATTTGAGACGTATTTAGTCTGTATTAGACCTAGGATGAAACTTTCGTTCGTTCAGGAATTCAATCTCTAGCTTCATTAATAACTGAAAATTTAAAGACGTTCAAACGCGCTGTACATTATATCTTAGTGCAATGTATACATAGGAAACGTCAAGGTTACTCAAAATATAGAGGTAGGACGTAATCTGACACGAGAAAGAACGATTCCAAACGTTTCAGAGGTATCAATCACAGCTATATGATGGAATTAAATTTTGTAATCGTTCTATGTATCTAATCAGATTTCAAGTGGAGCTCTGTATTTCTTACGATTTGAGACGTATTTAGTCTGTATTAGACCTAGGATGAAACTTTCGTTCGTTCAGGAATTCAATCTCTAGCTTCATTAATAACTGAAAATTTAAAGACGTTCAAATGCTCTGTACATTATATCTTATGCAATGTATACATAGGAAACGTCAAGATGACTTAAAATATAGAAGTAGGACGTAATTTGACACGAGAAAGAACGATTCCTAACGTTTCGGAGGTATCAATCACAGATACATGATGGAATTAAATTTTGTAATCGTTCTATGTATCTAATCAGATTTCAAGTGGAGCTCTGTATTTCTTACGATTTCAGACGTATTTAGTCTGTATTAGACCTAGGATGAAACTTTCCTTCGTTCAGGAATTCAATCTCTAGCTTCATTAATAACTGAAAATTAAAAGACGTTCAAATGCTCTGTACATTATATCTTATGCAATGTGTACATAGGAAACGTCAAGATTACTCAAAATATAGAGGTAGGACGTAATTTGACACGCGAAAGAACGACTCCTAACGTTTCGGAGGTATCAAACACAGGTATATGATGGAATAAAATTTTGTAATCGTTCTATGTATCTAATCAGATTTCAAGTGCAGCTTTGTCTTTTCCACGATTTGAGACGTATTTACGTCTGTATTAGACCTAGGATGAGACTTTCCTTCGTTCAGGAATTCAATCGATAGCTCATTAATAACTGAACATTAAAAGGCGTTCAAATGCGCTGTACATTATATCTTATGCAATGTATACATTGAAAACGTCAAGATAACCTGAAATATAGAGGTAGGACGTAATTTGACACGAGAAGAACGATTAATAACGTTTCGGAGGTATCAAACGCAGATATATGATGAAATTAAATTTTGTAATCGTTCTATGTATCTAATCAGATTTCAAGTGGAGCTCTGCCTTTTTCACGATTTGACACGTATTTAGTCTGTATTAGACCTAGGATGAAACTTTCCTTCGTTCAGGAATTCAATCTCTAGCTTCATTAATGACTGAAAATTAAAAGACGTTCAAATGCCCTGTACATTATATCTTATGCAATGCATACATAGAAAACGTCAAGATAACTTAAAATATAGAGGTACGACGTAATTTGACACGAGAAAGAGCGATTCCTAACGTTTCAGAGGTTTCAAACACATCTATATGATTGAATTAAGTTTTGTAATCGTTCTATGTATCTAATCATATTTCAAATGGAGCTCTGTCTTTTTTACAATTTGAGACGTATTTACTCTGTATTAGACCTAGGATGAGGCTTTCCCTCGTTCAGGAATTCAATCGATAGCTTCATTAATAACTGAAAATTAAGAGCCCTTCAAATGCGCTTTACATTATATCTTATGCAATGTATACATAGAAAACGTCAGGATAACCTATAATATAGAGGTAGGACGTAATTTGACACGAGAAAGAGCGATTCCTAACGTTTCAGAGGTATCAAACACAGCTATTTGATGGAATTAAGTTTTGTAATCGCTCTATGTATCTAATCATATTTCAAATGGAGCTCTGTCTTTTTTATAATTTGAGACGTATTTACTCTGTATTAGACCTAGGATGAGGCTTCCCTTCGTTTAGGAATTCAATCGATAGCTTCATTAATAACTGAAAATTAAAAGCCGTTCAAATGCTCTGTACATTATATCTTATGCAATGTATACATAGAAAACGTAAAGATTACTAAAATATGAGGTAGGACGTAATCCATATAGAAACGTGATATTAGAATGATAACTTAACGTTTACTTAAAAAATGGATACATCAGAGACTATTTTTATTGATATCAAAATTTATTAATAATTCTGTTCAATGACTGAATATTTTAGATAGTCAAGTTAATTCGATGAATTCAGTCATGATTATTTTAAGTTAAAATGGGTTACATTATAATCTAGTTGGTCTTGTATTTTAAAAGTTCAAGTAAATTGGATTTGAAAGTAATTTTATATTTTTATTTAAAATGACTATGCTCTAAAATATGCACATATCGCCCGTCGCTTTCATTTAATGTGAAATAAGTCGTAACAAAGTAGGCTTATTGGAAAATGAGCCTAGAATGCAAATTAGAGCTTGTTAAAAGTATTTTATTTACATTAAAAGGAAAGTTGTTAAAATCAATTTAATTTGAATTTAAATATTTAATTTTTTTATTAGTTATTTATTGGTATAATCAAAGTGTTGAATTTCTTATTATTGTTAAAGAATAGATTTTTTTTTATTTATAGAGTATAGTATAGTGATAGAAAATTTTCAAATTTAAAAAAGAAGATTTAATTTGTTGTACCTTGTGTATCAGGGTTTACTAAAAATAATTAATTATTTAGTTTTCTCGAATTATAAAGGGCTATTAAAATATTTTAGTTATTGTAGCAAAAATATTAATAATATTTTGATAGAAATGAAACGTTATAGCAATACGTAAC
>JAPTHL010000090.1:0-25282 GCA_028455855.1 Meloe dianella
GAAAATAGAAGATGGGGGGTTACTTGCTCATTTCACCAAACACCCTGGGCGCATTTCCATTTCATTCGGAGATGGTTACTGCTCATTTCACCAAATCCAGACATATTTCTACGACGAGGGAGCTGTAAAGTGCGGTGGGAGAGATCTCTTCTTCATATAACAGAGGGAGTTTTTTTTGCTAACTGGTCAATGTAAATTTTATTCCATGGACTAATTAACAAATCATGATAGTAGTGGAAATATTTTTTCCTGCTCGTGCCAGGGATCGAACGCCGGACCTGAACGACTATTGCCAACTCTCTTACCGATGAGCCATCCACCTCACATTTAAAACGATAAAAAGACTTAAATATGAAAAATCAAAAATAATGTTTTCTCAAAAATCATAATAGATGGCGCATGCTCAGAGTCAACTATGAATATTGCAATCGGTGGGAAATTTAAAAATTAGAAGATTATTATTTAGAGAGGCCCTATAGGAAAAATGAGACGTATGCACCTATTGCACAACCGTACTCCAGTTGTTGTCAAACATTGTAACTTCCAGTAAATCCCCCTACAGTCCAAATTTAGTGTTGAGTGATTTCTACACTGAAACCGTCCAAAATAATGACGCGCAGGCGACAGTTTTTGGCAATTTCTTCACGGTTAAAGTGAGATTAGATTGAAAAGTGACACGTTTGTTTCGTTTCTGTCTAGTTTAAACGGAAATTTTAGAAAATACGTCCATAAATTCTTTTGCCTTTGTAATTTCTCTTTGATTTTTGATTAAAACCATAAGATACAGGTACTGGCTGGTGGAGGTTAAAGTCCACAGCATAAATATTTACACGATTGCATTTATATTGTAATTAAACGAAATTTATTTAAATTAATTTATTTGAATTCCGTACATGTGTCGCATTAAAATGTAATAGAAATACCGTTATTAGATACTAACTATAACATTTATTCGTTATATCGTTCTCTACTGACCAATATTTTAATTAAAGTGTTTTATATTTAAAAAAAATGATGTACCTATAAACTATAACATATTGTTCGATTTATCTTCACTACATCTGTGAAATATTACCAAATTCTGTTGCAACAAAATGCAATATTCAACAGATTTATGTAGAATCATACTCATCTAATATCGAACGATACTAGTCCGATAAATATGTGTGAATATCACCAATGAAAGAAGTCAATATCCTTCTTTATTGATCAAATAAAGTTGTTTGCTTTCAATTTACACACATACCTACCTATTATTACAACCCTCATCGAATAAGTTTCTTGCTTCTTCCTCTCGTATATTTGTTGGTATATTTTCTTTCATTTTGTAGACAGACTTCGATTGATGTTACACGTCCACATCACAAGTATCGATATATATATTTTATTATTGACTTTAGAGTTAAGTAGAAGTGACAGCAAGTGGTTTCTTCTACACCCCCACCAAGTAAAAACACCGATCCGCCTTTCAGTAAGGGATTTATGAAAGTGAAAGAACTGCTAGTTGAAATCATAAAACAAAGACGCCTAATTCTTGTTTTGTCACAACATAAGACCATTAATTAAATGTTAGCTTTAACATATATAACTAGTATAGTGGTAGTAGAGTTCTGGATAGTTTGAACATATTATATTAAGTGTACTATAAAGTAATCGAATAAAAAGATGATAAATCGCTTCAAGTATCATAGGTATAGTTTATATGGTGAATGTGTGACTGAACACGTATCAGTTATATTTATGTCCAACGTTTTTGAAGCCACACAACTTTTCTTTTCTTTTTTTTGGGTAGTATTTCATCTAGATATTGGTAGTAAAAAAGGCGATGAAAGTTTGATTTTATTGTACGAAAAACTGTTTGAAGCTTTACGTTTTGTGTTGACTTTTCCAACGAACATTTAACCGCAGGTGATTAGTGAATCTGTTGATAATCGTTGTAGAAATGTCTCGCAAAAGATACAAGAAACTATGGCGTCTGTGTGGGGATGATCAGGTTGATTTTTGTCTTACAATTTTTGGAAACTTGTTGTTTCTACACACAAATACACAAGTTTATTGTAAATTCACCAAGTCACAATATCCAATACAATCGGTTTATCCGTCTTCTCCTATTACCTTTACATGTATCGAATCTACCATTATTGGTGAAGATAAACTACTTATGTGTGTTATTGGAATGAAATCGTGGATATAGATAGAGTATGTGTACGTGTCATCTGGATAGGTAACACAACCTGTACATGTCTTCTATATATAAATACATACATTAGAAAAGCGTCAGTATCAATCCTATATCACGCGCATGCTGTCATCATCATCATCATTATCATCATCAGCATGTGTGCCCTCGAAGTCTATATAAGTATCTAGAACGAATATTATGTGATATGAGCCTATATGTCGGTCAGGCACGATCCACTCCCGCCTTATGACATTATTGAAGATTGAACGTGTTTTGGATTCTGTCTGCTTGCCTACCAGCATTATTACAACTATTATTGCTGACGCTGTTACTGGACTGGCCTTATAATCATTCAAATAGTTTATAGCCAGATCAACTTGATGAATATAAATTGAGTGGAGTGTGAGAGATAGAACAATGTGGGAACAATATCTAGATCAAAGATCGTAGCATCCACAAATAGTTCTATCATCTATTTTGAACACAACTAATAGAACAATAATTCACAATTACTAATTGTATTTGTTATTACCCTTAAAAAAACGAACAACTACACTGTGTGTGTGTGTGCGTGTGTGTGTGTGTTTTTTTTGTTGATAGGACACAAAACGTAAAAGTAGGGTAGAGATAGATGAGTGTAGTTTGAACCCGGCGCATCCACCAATTTTCAACCGAATCGCCAATTTTTCAAAAGAACATCAAACGTAATCCACTATCGATTTATCAAATGTAAATATTGATTGATAAATTTCAATTCAATTTGATAAAACCGTACGATAATTTCAAATAAAATTCATTGATTTACTGATCAAATGTTTCCCATATATATTGCGTAGTATTAGTAGTAGCAACAGCCCGTTTTGTAGCCTTTGTTCCTAATCTATGGGGGGATGATCGATATCATTGTAGACCGACACGGATTCGTTATCTGTCCTTTTGTGCTTTGTTTTTATAATAACGTTAATAGTTTTAAACGTGTTTTGGTCTGTTATACAAAGTTCAAGTAATGATTGATTTGGAAGTGGAATTGATTCACTTAAATGACTTTATTATATGGATCGTTTGTTTGAGAATTATTCAAGTGAAAACATGTGGGTGACCCAGAATAGAACAATTACAGATAGAGATCTGTAATTGAAACTAATAATCCTTGGATATTGTATTAAACGTTATAATCCCTTCTAACTGACCGATATCGTAAACATTTTCTAACAATAAATTACTATTGCTACAATCGGCAATCATTGGGCTGACTAAGCTTTTGACAATTTCAAGCATCTGCAATATTTACACAGAAACTCATTGTTGATGTGTTGTCGACATATTTCTTTCAGCTTTCTTCTTATTGTTGTTTTTATGGTGATGGAAAATCAACAAAAAACAAATCATTAAACAAACAAACGGGAAATCAAGTTGTGCGACTGAAGAGACTTTCGGCCAAGTTCTTTCAATTCTATTTAGATTACGATACTATCCTCTTATTTACTTCTATTAAAGAACCATTTACAAACAGGAAAGGTCTATACGGGTCAGTCGTTTTTGAAATTATAGATCGCTAGAGGCTGTTAGATCAAAAGGCATACGACAGAACTTCTGGCAAGCATTTTTTTATGATTGTAAAACACTCAAGTTAGGTCTGCCTGTCTGCTAATAAGGCCCAATTCTAAACATCAAACGGTAAACGTTTGGAATAATAAAGTACTTGGTTTGCTGGTTGTCACATAATTATGACTTCCACTTGAATAAATTTTTGTTTATACACCTACATATCCTGATGTAGCTTTATTATTTTATACGTATACAGAAACCATATTACAGTTTCGGTTGCCATTCCCGGTGCATAATGGCGGTCAACATAGCGGAAGATGTGTCTTTATCATTTATTCAACTATATACCGCCAATATATCCGAAAGCTGAAATTTCCACGTCCATTTTCTGTTAATCCAAAAACATTACGTTTGCAACAGTATCCGTTCAATTAACTTTTATACAGACATTCATACAGAATGGTATCTTATCAAACAAAACAGGGTCTTTCTATTTCATTTATGATAATGCAAAATGTCGCCTGTTGTTTATGTATGTGGTTTTTTTTGTTACTATTTGTTAGTGATTTAAATTTCAATCGTATCGTCTGTTATTATCGTTGTCGTCTTATACATTTACCAATTTAGATAACGTTACATATTCAGATTGATAGAAAAATCGAATTTCGTATTACTTTAACATTGCACAGTCAGAGTATTTCCGCTTGGGAAATTTGTTTCCGTTACAGATACACAGGTAAATGGAGAATAAATGATGATTCACATTTCAATGGATTGAACAGAAACAATTTTCTTTAGATTTCCGGTTTGTGGGGATCCAGCAACTGAAAATATTGAATACAGTCTGTAACAGCTTTTGAAAACTATAAAATCCATATTGTGTCTTCAATAATTCAGGATAGATTTGGCAATTTATTATTACGGTCTCCACCATTCTGAAATTTCATCAGTATGGATATTACCAAACGTAGTAGATTGAAGGTTGGGGAACGTTGCGTTTGCCAAGCTTGTATTTCTTGTTAATGTAAAGATTGTTACGTTTAAGGATTCTTAATGTATGAGGAAAGTGAACGATGAAATTCCTTGCAAATAACAAAAATCCTATACAGTTGCAAAAATTTCATCTTCAATCGGAACCATGATAGAAATCGCAACGAGCTGTCGTATTAATTTTGAATATAAATGGTAAACTGTTAATGTTTAAATTTTTACACAAAACATTTGGTAGAATTGCAATTTTTTCGATAGGCGATTAAAAACTAAACAAATTCGTCAGATGTGCGGTAATAATGGATATGGAGGTTTCCATTTCTTTAGGGAATCGAATAGGTTCAAGGGAAATAATCTACTCTTTCAAACTCTTGACTGTAAAAAATTCGTTCATGTAGTTGAAATGGGATTATGAGAAATTATTTATGAGCAATGTCAAGATATAATCGACCGTGGAGCAAATTAGACGATAAATCATTGCAGCTAGTGATTTATTTGTTGATTTCCTATAGAAACGACATTCAAAATCTTGTACGTTAAACATGGAACATCTAAAGAAACAATTAACGATATTCTCCACAAATCTCAATCTCTATTTCTATTCGTGTCAATTGCTGTATTTATCCGCGAAACTTTCAGTGGTGACTCTAAAATTAGGCGGTTATTGCTACTGTTACTGTGTAGTTTACAAGAAAATTTGCAGGTCTACCAGTTTTTTATTGTGTGTGTGTGTGTGTGTGTGTGTGTGTGTATATATACACAAACAACACGTCTGTAGTAAACTTTATATTTTATTGAATTGGCTATATTAAATCAAATAAAAAAGTATTTTGCAGTCATGACGTGTTTGCTCTCCATCCTTGGATATTTCCTTGGCAATGTTGGCAGTTTTCTTACATACGAAACCCAAATATTTATTATATCCTTTTATTTGTTACGAAATTTTTGTATGTGTTGGCAATTTTCGATGAATGAACCTACAAATAAATGAAATTCAACCTTAAATATTTGATTCAAGTCCATTTTATGCTAGAGTTATACTTTATTTCCGGTTACTTGTTTTGTTATCGTATTAGTCTAAAAGTAATCAAGTTATTAGATTTCCTAAGAGACCATGAAGATAGATATAGTTAATGTTGTATCGTTAACTCGAATAAAAGGATTAAAAGGGAATCAGCTTGTTCCGAAGCGATGAATATTCTCAAATTCTCGCCTGCAGCCTTATTCATCATCAACGGAAACAAAAACAAACAACGATAAAGCGGATAAAACACATGTATCGTTAATTGAACAACTTCCAATTTATTTATAGTTTTTATTATTATTATCATTATTATACTATCTAGTTGCCGATAGTTCATTTGACTTGGTAATATTGTGCTCGTCCTAGACTTATCTATCTCCAAAGTAATTTTTAAATGAATAAAACTGGAAATTCATCAAGCTGGAAATCTTGAACCAATAAACTTGCTCAATCTATTATTGCAAAAAGTTACAATAATAAACCATCACGAACCAGCACAAATTTATCGAAGAAAATTCAAAGAATGCAAAAATGAAGAGTTGCCCATTTATATATTATTAAAATCGTGGAAGAGTTGTAAAACGAAAAGTTTGGTTTTTTTTAATCTTTCTCTCTCTAGAAAGCAACTTGAACTCAACTCCAATTAATTAACAAAATTCTGTTCGTCCCATCTTCTATATCCAACTGGTGTTTTTCTATAAAGGACAAAATAACACTGTCCTTACATCAATTCTACTACAAGAATTTCCTTGTAATAAATTAAATTCTTGTATTAAAATTCTCATTCAGTTAATTTATCCAAAAAAAAGAAGAAAATCCGTCCATTAGAGTTGATAAATGTTAATTAAATTTCTTAAAAATGTTCATGTCGAAAACATTCCAGTTTTAATTCAGACATATAATGGGCATTTTTTTGGCTTTATTAAAATTATAGAGATAATTGATTTGGTCATGTTAATGGCATATTCTTCAGTTTATTAACTAGATGCTGGTCTTTGTTTAAAACAACAACAAAATTCTTTATATTTATGTAATGGAAACATAAATCCAACATCAATGCGTATTCGATAAATCACCAATGTAGAAAACAACGACTACAACTGTCATCAAATAGGATGGATTTATAGTTGGCAGAATAATTTGAAAACCGATAATAACAAGGTGTCCACGTACTAGAAAACGATGATGTATTCAAACACTGAATTTGTTGTTATTATTGTCTTAATGTCAAGACGACTGTTGTAATAATCACGACTTTTGAAGAGTTTCCACAATAATCGCTTTAGAACAACTGTTGATATCGACTGAATCCTGAAAATAACTCACGACTGGTTTCAATATAAACTCAACAAATACAAAAATAAATATAAAGTTCCCACTGTGTTGAATCATATGAGAAGAAATTTGGTGGATGCGCCCGATTATTATCGTGAACACGAAATGGCGACGATTACCGCAAAGATTTTTAATATTAGTGTCTGTTGTCTGCCCCTTTCGCCCGCCCTGCACCACCACACTGATGGTAATGGGTTGGTTGCAGACACTAATGCCTTGGAGTCAAATGATAGCGCACATAGCAGAAAGAGGGTGTCTAGCAGTAAGTGAGGAATATCTTCTCTACTGTCATTTCGTGTAAGATAGTCCGATGGTTTATGACTATTACGTTCAAAAAGATTTTCTCATTTTACTATTATTCTCTGTTTTTTCCTCACATTTCCCATCTATATTATAACGCACAATTTAACCAGCAAACACATCTACAGTTTTTGCATACCAGTGCAGAATATGCTGTCGTTTATGTTCAATAATATTCAAATTATTCTAGTTTAACGCTCTGTTGTTGATGATCGGGATAGAAAAAAATCGGTTTATCGATAATCTTGTATTCAATCTATTGAGACATTGTCAAATTGGTAACGTTGATGATGTTATGACTTTTATCAAATTGATGTAATGAAATTGTAATCTGGCATATATTTCCCTAGAGTGATATTAGATGAAACTAGAATCGAGAAAAAAGGACATATACACGGATATATATATATATATATATATATATATATATATATATATATATGTCTATAGACTGTTTTTAAACGCATGGGTAACAACTAGTTGTCTTCAAACATCTAAATGTTCAATTTTGTAACTGAATCACTACCTATTTGTTTCGTGTGTTAGATCAACAGCTGTGCTGTGATTTCATCTACACCGAATTTGCTTCGTTCAAAATCATCCCTCATCTGTCACACCGCAAGCTGTCTCTTCATCGCGTCATCGTTTTGCCATTCGATTCCCAGTCTGTATTTTGTAATTATGCAAAACGCATCTGTATAAAGTTTCAATACACTTTCATCTCAATAATAATATCGGCGAATCTTAAGGGTTTTTAATGAATTTCGTTGATCCATCATATTTGAATGAGGGTACATGTTGATCATTAAATATTCAATGCGAACCGTCCGATTTAGCGTTCTACTTCGCTCAATCAAAAGAACAGTTGGTTTGCATTGAATATTTAATAATCCCCAACATCTACCCTCATTCGAAGAAATATCGATCGATCAACGAAATTCATTAAAAACCCTTAAGATTCACCAATATTATTATTGAGATGAAAGTGTATTGAAACTTTATACAGATGCGTTTGATAATTACAAAATACAGACTGGGAATCGAATGGCAAAACGATGACGCGATGAAGAGACAGCTTGCGGTGTGACAGATGAGGGATGATTTTGAACGAACAAATTCGGTGTAGATGAAATCACAGCACAGCTGTTGATCTAACACACGAAACAAGTAGGTAGTGATTCAGTTACAAAAATGAACATTTAGATGTTTGAAGACAACTAGTTGTTACCCATGCGTTTAAAAACAGTCTATAGACATATATATATATATATATATATATATATATATATATATATATATATCCGTGTATATGTCCTTTTTTCTCGATTCTAGTTTCATCTAATATCACTCTAGGGAAATATATGCCAGATTACAATTTCATTACATCAATTTGATAAAAGTCATAACATCATCAACGTTACCAATTTGACAATGTCTCAATAGATTGAATACAAGATTATCGATAAACCGATTTTTTTCTATCCCATCATCAACAACAGAGCGTTAAACTAGAATAATTTGAATATTATTGAACATAAACGACAGCATATTCTGCACTGGTATGCAAAAACTGTAGATGTGTTTGCTGGTTAAATTGTGCGTTATAATATAGATGGGAAATGTGAGGAAAAACAGAGAATAATAGTAAAATGAGAAAATCTTTTTGAACGTAATAGTCATAAACCATCGGACTATCTTACACGAAATGACAGTAGAGAAGATATTCCTCACTTACTGCTAGACACCCTTCTTTCTGCTATGTGCGCTATCATTTGACTCCAAGGCATTAGTGTCTGCAACCAACCCATTACCATCAGTGTGGTGGTGCAGGGCGGGCGAAAGGGGCAGACAACAGACACTAATATTAAAAATCTTTGCGGTAATCGTCGCCATTTCGTGTTCACGATAATAATCGGGCGCATCCACCAAATTTCTTCTCATATGATTCAACACAGTGGGAACTTTATATTTATTTTTGTATTTGTTGAGTTCATATTGAAACCAGTCGTGAGTTATTTTCAGGATTCAGTCGATATCAACAGTTGTTCTAAAGCGATTATTGTGGAAGTCTTCAAAGTCGTGATTATTACAACAGTCGTCTTGACATTAAGACAATAATAACAACAAATTCAGTGTTTGAATACATCATCGTTTTCTGAGTACGTGGACACCTTGTTATTATCGGTTTTCAAATTATTCTGCCAACTATAAATCCATCCTATTTGATGACAGTTGTAGTCGTTGTTTTCTACATTGGTGATTTTATCGAATACGCATTGATGTTGGATTTATGTTTCCATTACATAAATATAAAGAATTTTGTTGTTGTTTTAAACAAAGACCAGCATCTAGTTAATAAACTGAAGAATATGCCATTAACATGACCAAATCAATTATCTCTATAATTTTAATAAAGCCAAAAAAATGCCCATTATATGTCTGAATTAAAACTGGAATGTTTTCGACATGAACATTTTTAAGAAATTTAATTAACATTTATCAACTCTAATGGACGGATTTTCTTCTTTTTTTGGATAAATTAACTGAATGAGAATTTTAATACAAGAATTTAATTTATTACAAGGAAATTCTTGTAGTAGAATTGATGTAAGGACAGTATTATTTTGTCCTTTATAGAAAAACACCAGTTGGATATAGAAGATGGGACGAACAGAATTTTGTTAATTAATTGGAGTTGAGTTCAAGTTGCTTTCTAGAGAGAGAAAGATTAAAAAAAACCAAACTTTTCGTTTTACAACTCTTCCACGATTTTAATAATATATAAATGGGCAACTCTTCATTTTTGCATTCTTTGAATTTTCTTCGATAAATTTGTGCTGGTTCGTGATGGTTTATTATTGTAACTTTTTGCAATAATAGATTGAGCAAGTTTATTGGTTCAAGAATTTGCCAGCTTGATGAATTTCCAGTTTTATTCATTTAAAAATTACTTTGGAGATAGATAAGTCTCAGGACGAGCACAATATTACCAAGTCAAATGAACTATCGGCAACTAGATAGTATAATAATGATAATAATAATAAAAACTATAAATAAATTGGAAGTTGTTCAATTAACGATACATGTGTTTTATCCGCTTTATCGTTGTTTGTTTTTTGTTTCCGTTGATGATGAATAAGGCTGCAGGCGAGAATTTGAGAATATTCATCGCTTCGGAACAAGCTGATTCCCTTTTAATCCTTTTATTCGAGTTAACGATACAACATTAACTATATCTATCTTCATGGTCTCTTAGGAAATCTAATAACTTGATTACTTTTAGACTAATACGATAACAAAACAAGTAACCGGAAATAAAGTATAACTCTAGCATAAAATGGACTTGAATCAAATATTTAAGGTTGAATTTCATTTATTTGTAGGTTCATTCATCGAAAATTGCCAACACATACAAAAATTTCGTAACAAATAAAAGGATATAATAAATATTTGGGTTTCGTATGTAAGAAAACTGCCAACATTGCCAAGGAAATATCCAAGGATGGAGAGCAAACACGTCATGACTGCAAAATACTTTTTTATTTGATTTAATATAGCCAATTCAATAAAATATAAAGTTTACTACAGACGTGTTGTTTGTGTATATATACACACACACACACACACACACACACACAATAAAACTGGTAACCTGCAAATTTTCTTGTAAACTACACAGTAACAGTAGCAATAACCGCCTAATTTTAGAGTACCACTGAAAGTTTCGGATAAATACAGCAATTGACACGAATAGAAATAGAGATTGAGATTTGTGGAGAATATCGTTAATTGTTTCTTTAGATGTTCCATGTTTAACGTACAAGATTTTGAATGTCGTTTCTATAGGAAATCAACAAATAAATCACTAGCTGCAATGATTTATCGTCTAATTTGCTCCACGGTCGATTATATCTTGACATTGCTCATAAATAATTTCTCATAATCCCATTTCAACTACATGAACGAATTTTTTACAGTCAAGAGTTTGAAAGAGTAGATTATTTCCCTTGAACCTATTCGATTCCCTAAAGAAATGGAAACCTCCATATCCATTATTACCGCACATCTGACGAATTTGTTTAGTTTTTAATCGCCTATCGAAAAAATTGCAATTCTACCAAATGTTTTGTGTAAAAATTTAAACATTAACAGTTTACCATTTATATTCAAAATTAATACGACAGCTCGTTGCGATTTCTATCATGGTACCTTTGATTGAAGATGAAATTTTTGCAACTGTATAGGATTTTTGTTATTTGCAAGGAATTTCATCGTTGACTTTCCTCATACATTAAGAATCCTTAAACGTAACAATCTTTACATTAACAAGGAATACAAGCTTGGCAAACGCAACGTTCCCCAACCTTCAATCTACTACGTTTGGTAATATCCATACTGATGAAATTTCAGAATGGTGGAGACCGTAATAATAAATTGCCAAATCTATCCTGAATTATTGAAGACACATATGGATTTTATAGTTTTCAAAAGCTGTTACAGACTGTATTCAATATTTTCAGTTGCTGGATCCCCACAAACCGGAAATCTAAAGAAAATTGTTTCTGTTTAATCCATTGAAATGTGAATCATCATTTATTCTCCATTTACCGTGGTCTTACCTCTATATTTTGAGTAATCTTGACGTTTCCCATGTATACATTGCATAAGATATAATGTACAGCGCATTTGAACGGCTTTTAATTTTCAGTAATTAATGAAGTTATCGATTGAATTCTTGAACGAAGGAAAGTCTCATAATAGGTCTAATACAGAGTAAATGCGTCTCAAATCGTAAAAAAGACAAAGCTCCACTCAAAATCTGATTAGATACACAGATCGAACACTAAACATTATTCCATCATATATCTGTGTTTGATACATCTGAAACGTTTGGAATCGCTCTTTCTCGTGTCAAATTACGTCCTACCTCTATATTTTAAGTTATCTTGACGTTTTCTATGTATACATTGCATAAGATATAATGTACAGCGCATTTGAACGGCTTTTAATTTTCAGTTATTAATGAAGCTATCGATTGAACTCCTAAACGGAGGGAAGCCTCATCCCAGGTCTAATACAAGTAAATACGTCTCAAATTGTAGAAAAGACAGAGCTCCATTTGAAATATGATTAGATACATAGAACGATTACAAAACTTAATTCCATCATATAGCTGTGTTTGATACCTCGGAAACGTTTGGAATCGTTCTTCCTCGTGTCAGATTACGTCCTACCTCTTTATTTTGAGAAATCTTGACGTTTCCTATGTATACATTGCATAAGATATAATGTACAGAGCATTTGAACTTCTTTTAATTTTCAGTTATTAATGATGCTAGCGATTGAATTCCTTAACGAAGGAAGTCTCATCCTAGGTCTAATTCAGAGTAAATATGTTCCAAATCGGTATAAAGACAAAGCTTCACTTGCAATCTGATAAGATACACAGATCGATCACAAGACTTTATTCCCTCATATATCTGTGTTTGATACCACTGAAACGTTTGGAATCGTTCCTTCCCGTGTCGAATGACGTCCTACCTCTATATTTTGAGTAATCTTGACGTTTCCTATGTATACGTTGCATAAGATATAATGTACAGAGCATTCGAACGTCTTTTAATTTTCAGTTATTAATGAATTTATCGATTGAATTCCTGAACGAAGGAAAGTCTCATCCTAGGTCAAATACAGAGTAAATACGTCTCAAATCGAAAAAAGACAAAGCTGCACTTGAAATCTGATTAGATACACAGATCGAACACAAAACTTTATTTTATCATATATCTGTGTTTGATACCTCTGAAACGTTTACAATCGTTCTTTCTGGAGTCAAATTACGTCCTATCTATATTTTAAGTTATCTTGACGTTTCCAATGTATACATTGCATGAGATATAATGTACAGAGCATTTGAAGGAAAGTCTCATAATAGGTCTAATAAGGAGTAACTACGTCTCAAATCGTAAAAAAGACAAAGCTTCACTCAAAATCTGATTAGATACACAGATCGAACACAAAACATTATTCAATCATATATCTGTGTTTGATACATCTAAAACGTTTGGAATCGTTTTTCTCGTGTCAAATTACGTCCGACCCCTATATTTTAAGTTATCTTGACGATATCTATGTATACATTGCATAAGATATAATGTACAGCGCGTTTGAACGTCTATTAATTTTCGGTTATTAATGAAGTTATCGATTAAATTCCTAAACGAATGGAAGCCTCATCCTAGATCCAATTCAGAGAAAATATGTCCCAAATCGGTAAAAAGACAAATCCCACTTGAAATCTGATAAGATACACAGATCGATCACAAAACTTTATTCCATCATATATCTGTGTTTGATACCTCCGAAACGTCAGGAATCGTTCTTTCTCGTGTCAAATGACGTCCTTCCTCTATAATTTAAGTTATCTTGACGTATTCTATGTATACATTGCATAAGATATAATGTACAGAGCATTTGAACGTCTTTTAATTTTCAGTTATTAATGATGCTAGCGATTGTATTCCTTAGGAAAAGAAAGTCTCATCCTAGGTCTAATACAGAGTAACTACGTCTCAAATCGTAAAAAAGACAAAGCTCAACTCGAAATCTGATTAGATACATAGAACGATTACATAATTTAATCCCATCATATATCTGTGTTTGATACCTCCGAAACGTTAGGAATCGTTCTTTCTCGTGTCAAATCACGTCATACCTCTATATTTTGAGTAATCTTGACGTTTCCCATGTATACATTGCATAAGATATAATGTACAGCGCATTTGAACGGCTTTTAATTTTCAGTAATTACTGAAGTTATCGATTGAATTCCTGAACGAAGGAAAGTCTCATAATAGGTCTAATAAAGAGAAAATGTGTCTCAAATCTTAAAAAAGACAAAGCTCCACTCTAAATCTGATTAGATACACAGATTGAACACTAAACATTATTCCATCATATATCTGTGTTTGATACATCTGAAACGTTTGGAATCGTTCTTTCTCGTGTCAAATTACGTCCTACCTCTATATTTTAAGTTATCTTGACGTTTTCTATGTATACATTGCATAAGATATAATGTACAGCGCGTTTGAACGTCTATTAATTTTTGGTTATTAATGAAGTTATCGATTGAATTCCTAAGCGAATGGAAGCCTCATCCTAGATCCAATTCAGAGAAAATATGTCCAAATCGGTAAAAAGACAAATCCCACTTGAAATCTGATAAGATACACAGATCGATCACAAAACTTTATTCCATCATATATCTGTGTTTGATTCCTCCGAAACGTTAGGAATCGTTCTTTCTCGTGTCAAATGACGTCCTACCTCTATAATTTAAGTTATCTTGACGTATTCTATGTATACATTGCATAAGATATAATGTACAGAGCATTTGAACGTCTTTTAATTTTCAGTTATTAATGATGCTAGCGATTGAATTCCTTAACAAAAGAAAGTCTCATCCTAGGTCTAATACAGGGTAACTACGTCTCAAATCGTAAAAAAGACAAAGCTCTACTCGAAATCTGATTAGATACATAGAACGATTACAAAATTTAATCCCATCATATATCTGTGTTTGATACCTCCGAAACGTTAGGAATCGTTCTTTCTCGTGTCAAATTACGTCCTACTTCTATATTTTGAGTAATATTGACGTTTTCTATGTATACATTGCATAAGATATAATGTACAGAGCATTTGAACGTCTTTTAATTTTCAGTTATTAATGACGTTATCGATTGAATTCCTGAACGAAGGAAAGTCTCATCCTAGGTCTAATACAGAGTACATACGTCGTAGATCCTATAAAAGACAAAGCTGCACTTGAAATCTGATGAGATACATAGAACGATTACAAAATTTAATTCCATAATATATTTGTGCTGGATACCTCCTACACGTTTTTAATCGTTCACTCCCGTGCCAAATTACGTCCTACCTCTATATTTTGAGTAATCTTGACGTTTCCTATGTATGCATTGTATAAGATATAATGTATAGAGCATTTGAACATCTTTTAATTTTCAGATATTAATGACGTTATCGATTGAATTCCTGAACGAAGGAAAGTCCCATCCTAGGTCTAATACAGAGTAAATACGTCTCAAATCGTAAAAAAGACAAAGCTGCACTTGAAATCTGATTAGATACACAGATCGAACACAAAACTTTATTTTATCATATATCTGTGTTTGATACCTCTGAAACGTTTACAATCGTTCTTTCTGGAGTCAAATTACGTCCTATCTATATTTTAAGTTATCTTGACGTTTCCAATGTATACATTGCATGAGATATAATGTACAGAGCATTTGAAGGTCTTTTAATTTTCAGTAATTAATGAAGATATTGATTGAACTCCTGAACGAAGGAAAGTCTCATAATAGGTCTGATAAGGAGTAACTACGTCTCAAATCGTAAAAAAGACAAAGCTTCACTCAAAATCTGATTAGATACACAGATCGAACACAAAACATTATTCAATCATATATCTGTGTTTGATACATCTGAAACGTTTGGAATCGTTCTTTCTCGTGTCAAATTACGTCCTACCCCTATATTTTAAGTTATCTTGACGATATCTATGTATACATTGCATAAGATATAATGTACAGCGCGTTTGAACGTCTATTAATTTTTGGTTATTAATGAAGTTATCGATTGAATTCCTAAGCGAATGGAAGCCTCATCCTAGATCCAATTCAGAGAAAATATGTCCCAAATCGGTAAAAAGACAAATCCCACTTGAAATCTGATAAGATACCCAGATCGATCACAAAACTTTATTCCATCATATATCTGTGTTTGATTCCTCCGAAACGTTAGGAATCGTTCTTTCTCGTGTCAAATGACGTCCTACCTCTATAATTTAAGTTATCTTGACGTATTCTATGTATACATTGCATAAGATATAATGTACAGAGCATTTGAACGTCTTTTAATTTTCAGTTATTAATGATGCTAGCGATTGAATTCCTTAACAAAAGAAAGTCTCATCCTAGGTCTAATACAGGGTAACTACGTCTCAAATCGTATAAAAGACAAAGCTCTACTCGAAATCTGATTAGATACATAGAACTATTACAAAATTTAATCCCATCATATATCTGTGTTTGATACCTCCGAAACGTTAGGAATCGTTCTTTCCCGTGTCAAATCACGTCTTACCTCTATATTTTGAGTAATCTTGACGTTTCCCATGTATACATTGCATAAGATATAATGTACAGCGCATTTGAACGGCTTTTAATTTTCAGTAATTACTGAAGTTATCGATTGAATTCCTGAACGAAGGAAAGTCTCATAATAGGTCTAATAAAGAGTAAATGTGTCTCAAATCGTAAAAAAGACAAAGCTCCACTCAAAATCTGATTAGATACACAGATTGAACACTAAACATTATTCCATCATATATCTGTGTTTGATACATCTGAAACGTTTGGAATCGTTCTTTCTTTTGTCAAATTACGTCCTACCTCTACGTTTTAAGTTATCTTGACGTTTTCTATGTATACATTGCATAAGATATAATGTACAGCGCATTTGAACGGCTTTTAATTTTCAGTTATTAATGAAGCTATCGATTGAACTCCTAAACGAAGGGAAGCCTCATCCCAGGTCTAATACAGAGTAAATACGTCTCAAATTGTAGAGAAGACAGAGCTCCATTTGAAATATGATTAGATACATAGAACGATTACAAAACTTAATTCCATCATATAGCTGTGTTTGATACCTCGGAAACGTGTGGAATCGTTCTTTCTCGGGTCAGATTACGTCCTACCTCTTTATTTTGAGAAATCTTGACGTTTCCTATGTATACATTGCATAAGATATAGTGTACAGAGCATTGGAACGTCCTTTAATTTTCAGTTATTAATGAAGTTATCGATTGAATTCCTGAACTAAGGAAAGCCTCATTCTAGGTCTAATACAGAGTAACTACGTCTCAAATCGTAAAAAAGACAAAGTCCTACTCGAAATCTGATTAGATACATAGAACGATTACAAAATTTCATTCCATCATATATCTGCGTTTGATACCTCCGAAACGTTAGGAATCGTTCTTTCTCGTGTCAAATTACGTCCTACTTCTATATTTTGAGTAATATTGACGTTTTCTATGTATACATTGCATAAGATATAATGTACAGAGCATTTGAACGTCTTTTAATTTTCAGTTATTAATGAAGTTATCGATTGAATTCCTGAACGAAGGAAAGTCTCATCCTAGGTCTAATACAGAGAACATACGTCGTAGATCCTATAAAAGACAAAGCGGCACTTGAAATCTGATGAGATACATAGAACGTTTACAAAATTTAATTCCATCATATATTTGTGTTGGATACCACCTACACGTTTTTAATCGTTCACTCCCGTGCCAAATTACGTCCTACCTCTATATTTTGAGTAATATTGACGTTTCCTATGTATGCAATGCATAAGATATAATGTATAGAGCATTCGAACGTCTTTTAATTTTCAGTTATTAATGAAGTTATCGATTGAATTCCTGAACGAAGGAAAGTCTCATCCTTGGTCTAATACAGAGTAACTACGTCTCAAATCGTAAAAAAGACAAAGCTCCACTCAAAATCTGATTAGATACACAGATCGAACACAAAACATTATTCCATCATATATCTGTGTTTGATACATCTGAAACGTTTGGAATCGTTCTTTCTCCTGTCAAATTACGTCCTACCTCTATATTTTAAGTTATCCTGACGTTTTCTATGTATACATTGCATAAGATATAATGTACAGCGCATTTGAACGGCTTTTAATTTTCAGTAATTACTGAAGTTATCGATTGAATTCCTGAACGAAGGAAAGTCTCATAATAGGTCTAATAAAGAGTAAATGTGTCTCAAATCGTAAAAAAGACAAAGCTCCACTCAAAATCTGATTAGATACACAGATTGAACACTAAACATTATTCCATCATATATCTGTGTTTGATACATCTGAAACGTTTGGAATCGTTCTTTCTTTTGTCAAATTACGTCCTACCTCTACGTTTTAAGTTATCTTGAAGTTTTCTATGTATATATTGCATAAGATATAATGTACAGCGCATTTGAACGGCTTTTAATTTTCAGTTATTAATGAAGCTATCGATTGAACTCCTAAACGAAGGGAAGCCTCATCCCAGGTCTAATACAGAGTAAATACGTCTCAAACTGTAGAGAAGACAGAGCTCCATTTGAAATATGATTAGATACATAGAACGATTACAAAACTTAATTCCATCATATAGCTGTGTTTGATACATCGGAAACGTTTGGAATCGTTCTTTCTCGGGTCAGATTACGTCCTACCCCTTTATTTTGAGAAATCTTGACGTTTCCTATGGATACATTGCATAAGATATAATGCACAGAGCATTTGAACGTCTTTTAATTTTCAGTTATTAATGAAGCTATCGATTGAATTCCTGAACGAAGGAAAGTCTCATCCTAGGTCTAATATAGAGTAACTACGTCTCAAATCGTAACAACGACAAAGCTCTACTCAAAATCTGATTAGATACATAGGACGATTACAAAATTTAAATCCATCATATATCTGTGTTTGATACATCCGAAATGTTAGGAATCGTCCTTTCTCGTATCAAATTACGTCCTACATCTATATTCCAAGTATTCTTGAAGTTTTCTATGTATACATTGCATAAGATATAATGTACAGCGCGTTTGAACGTCTATTAATTTTCGGTCATTAATGAAGTTATCGATTGAATTCCTAAACGAATGGAAGCCTCATCCTAGATCTAATTCAGAGAAAATATGTCCCAAATCGGTAAAAAGACAAAGCTCTACTTGAAATCTGATAAGTTACACAGATCGATCACAAAACTTTATTCCATCATATATCTGTGGTTGATACCTCCGAAACGTTAGGAATCGTTCTTTCTCGTGTCAAATTACGTCCTACCTCTATATTTTGAGTAATCTTGACGTTTCCTATGTATACATTGCATAAGATATAATGTATAGAGCATTTGAACGTCTTTTACTTTTCAGTTATTAATGATGCTAGCGATTGAAATCCTTAACGAAAGAAAGTCTCATCCTAGGTCTAATACAGAGTAACTACGTCTCAAATCGTAAAAAAGACAAAGCTCTACTCGAAATCTGATTACATACATAGAACGATTACAAAATTTAATTCCATCATATATCCGTGTTTGATACCTCCGAAACGTTAGGAATCGTTCTTTCTGGTGTCAAATCACGTCCTACTTCTATATTTTGAGTAATATTGACGTTTTCTATGTATACATTGCATAAGATATAATGTACAGAGCATTTGAACGTCTCTTAATTTTCAGTTATTAATGAAGCTATCGATTGAATTCCTGAACGAAGGAAAGTCTCATCCTAGGTCTAATACAGAGTAAATACGTCGTAAATCCTATAAAAGACAAAGCTGCACTTGAAATCTAATGAGATACATAGAACGATTACAAAATTTACTTCCATCATATATTTGTGTTGGATACATCCTACACGTTTTTAATCGTTCTTTCCCGTGTCAAATGACGTCCTACCTCTATATTTTGAGTTAACCTGACGTTTTCTATGTATACATTGCATAAGATATAATGTACAGAGCATTTGAACGTCTTTTAATTTTCAGTTATTTATGATGCTAGCGATTGAATTCCTTAACGAAAGAAAGTCTCATCCTAGGTCTAATACAGAGTAGCAACGTCTCAAATCGTAAAAAAGACAAAGCTCTACACGAAATCAGATCAGATACTTAGAAGGATTACAAAATTTAAATCTATCATATATCTGTGTTTCATCCCTCCGAAACGTTAGGAATCGTTCTTTCTCGTGTCAAATTACGTCCTACCTCTATATTTTGGGTAATCTTGACGTTTCCTATGTATACATTGCATATGATATAATGTACTGCGCATTTGAACGGCTTTTAATTTTCAGTTATTAATGATGCTATCGATTGAATTCCTGAACGAAGGAAAGTCTCATCCTAGGACTAATACATAGTAACTACGTCTCAAAGCGTAAAAAAGACAAACCTCTACTCGAAATCTGATTAGATACACAGATCGTACACAGAAGATTATTTCATCATATATCTGTGTTTGATACATCTGAAACATTTGGAATCGTTCTTTCCCGTGTCGAATGACGTCCTACCTCTATATTTCAAGATATCTTGACGTTTTCTATGTATGCATTGCATAAGATATAATGTACAGCGCATTTGAACGGCTTTTAATTTTCAGTTATTAATGAAGCTATCGATTGAATTCCTAAACGAAGGGAAGCCTCATCCTAGCTCTAATACAGAGTAAATACGTCTCAAATTGTAAAAAAGACAGAGCTCCATTTGAAATATGATTAGATACATAGAACGATTACAAAACTTAATTCCATCATATAGCTGTGTTTGATACCTCCGAAACGTTAGGAATCGTTCTTTCTCGTGTCAAATTTCGTCCTACCTCTATATTTTGGGTAATCTTGACGTTTCCTATGTATACATTGCATAAGATATAATGTACAGAGCATTTGAAAGTCTTTTAATTTTCAGTTATTAATGAAGTTATCGATTGAATTCCTGAACGAAGGAAAGTCTCATAATAGGTCTAATAAGGATTAACTACGTATCAAATCGTAAAAAAGACAAAGCTCCACTCAAAATCTGATTAGATACACAGATCGATCACAAAACTTTATTCCATCATATATCTGTGTTTGATACCTCCGAAACGTTAGGAATCGTTCTTTCTCGTGTCAAATCACGTCTTACCTCTATATTTTGAGTAATCTTGACGTTTCCCATGTATACATTGCATAAGATATAATGTACAGCGCATTTGAACGTCTTTTAATTTTCAGTAATTAATGAAGCTATCGATTGAATTCCTGAACGAAGGAAAGTCTCATCCTAGGTCTAATATAGAGTAACTACGTCTCAAATCGTAACAACGACAAAGCTCTACTCAAAATCTGATTAGATACATAGGACGATTACAAAATTTAAATCCATCATATATCTGTGTTTGATACATCCGAAATGTTAGGAATCGTCCTTTCTCGTATCAAATTACGTCCTACATCTATATTCCAAGTATTCTTGAAGTTTTCTATGTATACATTGCATAAGATATAATGTACAGCGCGTTTGAACGTCTATTAATTTTCGGTCATTAATGAAGTTATCGATTGAATTCCTAAACGAATGGAAGCCTCATCCTAGATCTAATTCAGAGAAAATATGTCCCAAATCGGTAAAAAGACAAAGCTCTACTTGAAATCTGATAAGTTACACAGATCGATCACAAAACTTTATTCCATCATATATCTGTGGTTGATACCTCCGAAACGTTAGGAATCGTTCTTTCTCGTGTCAAATTACGTCCTACCTCTATATTTTGAGTAATCTTGACGTTTCCTATGTATACATTGCATAAGATATAATGTATAGAGCATTTGAACGTCTTTTACTTTTCAGTTATTAATGATGCTAGCGATTGAAATCCTTAACGAAAGAAAGTCTCATCCTAGGTCTAATACAGAGTAACTACGTCTCAAATCGTAAAAAAGACAAAGCTCTACTCGAAATCTGATTACATACATAGAACGATTACAAAATTTAATTCCATCATATATCCGTGTTTGATACCTCCGAAACGTTAGGAATCGTTCTTTCTGGTGTCAAATCACGTCCTACTTCTATATTTTGAGTAATATTGACGTTTTCTATGTATACATTGCATAAGATATAATGTACAGAGCATTTGAACGTCTCTTAATTTTCAGTTATTAATGAAGCTATCGATTGAATTCCTGAACGAAGGAAAGTCTCATCCTAGGTCTAATACAGAGTAAATACGTCGTAAATCCTATAAAAGACAAAGCTGCACTTGAAATCTGATTAGATACATAGAACGATTACAAAATTTACTTCCATCATATATTTGTGTTGGATACATCCTACACGTTTTAATCGTTCTTTCCCGTGTCAAATGACGTCCTACCTCTATATTTTGAGTTAACCTGACGTTTTCTATGTATACATTGCATAAGATATAATGTACAGAGCATTTGAACGTCTTTTAATTTTCAGTTATTTATGATGCTAGCGATTGAATTCCTTAACGAAAGAAAGTCTCATCCTAGGTCTAATACAGAGTAGCAACGTCTCAAATCGTAAAAAAGACAAAGCTCTACACGAAATCAGATCAGATACTTAGAAGGATTACAAAATTTAAATCTATCATATAGCTGTGTTTCATCCCTCCGAAACGTTAGGAATCGTTCTTTCTCGTGTCAAATTACGTCCTACCTCTATATTTTGGGTAATCTTGACGTTTCCTATGTATACATTGCATATGATATAATGTACTGCGCATTTGAACGGCTTTTAATTTTCAGTTATTAATGATGCTATCGATTGAATTCCTGAACGAAGGAAAGTCTCATCCTAGGACTAATACATAGTAACTACGTCTCAAAGCGTAAAAAAGACAAACCTCTACTCGAAATCTGATTAGATACACAGATCGTACACAGAAGATTATTTCATCATATATCTGTGTTTGATACATCTGAAACATTTGGAATCGTTCTTTCCCGTGTCGAATGACGTCCTACCTCTATATTTCAAGATATCTTGACGTTTTCTATGTATGCATTGCATAAGATATAATGTACAGCGCATTTGAACGGCTTTTAATTTTCAGTTATTAATGAAGCTATCGATTGAATTCCTAAACGAAGGGAAGCCTCATCCTAGCTCTAATACAGAGTAAATACGTCTCAAATTGTAAAAAAGACAGAGCTCCATTTGAAATATGATTAGATACATAGAACGATTACAAAACTTAATTCCATCATATAGCTGTGTTTGATACCTCCGAAACGTTAGGAATCGTTCTTTCTCGTGTCAAATTTCGTCCTACCTCTATATTTTGGGTAATCTTGACGTTTCCTATGTATACATTGCATAAGATATAATGTACAGAGCATTTGAAAGTCTTTTAATTTTCAGTTATTAATGAAGTTATCGATTGAATTCCTGAACGAAGGAAAGTCTCATAATAGGTCTAATAAGGATTAACTACGTATCAAATCGTAAAAAAGACAAAGCTCCACTCAAAATCTGATTAGATACACAGATCGATCACAAAACTTTATTCCATCATATATCTGTGTTTGATACCTCCGAAACGTTAGGAATCGTTCTTTCTCGTGTCAAATCACGTCTTACCTCTATATTTTGAGTAATCTTGACGTTTCCCATGTATACATTGCATAAGATATAATGTACAGCGCATTTGAACGGCTTTTAATTTTCAGTAATTAATGAAGTTATCGATTGAATTCTTGAACGAAGGAAAGTCTCATAATAGGTCTAATAAAGAGTAAATGTGTCTCAAATCGTAAAAAAGACAAAGCTCTACTCAAAATCTGATTAGATACACAGATCGAACACTAAACATTATTCCATCATATATCTGTGTTGGATACATCTGAAACGTTTGGAATCGTTCTTTCTCGTGTCAAATTACGTCCTACCTCTATATTTTAAGTTATTTTGACGTTTTCTATGTATACATTGCATAAGATATAATGTATAGAGCATTCGAACGTCTTTTAATTTTCAGTTATTAATGAAGTTATCGATTGAATTCCTGAACGAAGGAAAGTCTCATCCTTGGTCTAATACAGAGTAACTACGTCTCAAATCGTAAAAAAGACAAAGCTCCACTCAAAATCTGATTAGATACACAGATCGAACACAAAACATTATTCCATCATATATCTGTGATTGATACATCTGAAACGTTTGGAATCGTTCTTTCTCCTGTCAAATTACGTCCTACCTCTATATTTTAAGTTATCCTGACGTTTTCTATGTATACATTGCATAAGATATAATGTACAGCGCATTTGAACGGCTTTTAATTTTCAGTAATTACTGAAGCTATCGATTGAATTCCTGAACGAAGGAAAGTCTCATAATAGGTCTAATAAAGAGTAAATGTGTCTCAAATCGTAAAAAGACAAAGCTCCACTCAAAATCTGATTAGATACACAGATTGAACACTAAACATTATTCCATCATATATCTGTGTTTGATACATCTGAAACGTTTGGAATCGTTCTTTCTTTTGTCAAATTACGTCCTACCTCTACGTTTTAAGTTATCTTGACGTTTTCTATGTATACATTGCATAAGATATAATGTACAGCGCATTTGAACGGCTTTTAATTTTCAGTTATAAATGAAGCTATCGATTGAACTCCTAAACGAAGGGAAGCCTCATCCCAGGTCTAATACAAGTAAATACGTCTCAAATTGTAGAGAAGACAGAGCTCCATTTGAAATATGATTAGATACATAGAACGATTACAAAACCTAATTCCATCATATAGCTGTGTTTGATACATCGGAAACGTTTGGAATCGTTCTTTCTCGGGTCAGATTACGTCCTACCTCTTTATTTTGAGAAATCTTGACGTTTCCTATGGATACATTGCATAAGATATAATGTACAGAGCATTTGAACGTCTTTTAATTTTCAGTTATTTATGATGCTAGCGATTGAATTCCTTAACGAAAGAAAGTCTCATCCTAGGTCTAATACAGAGTAGCAACGTCTCAAATCGTAAAAAAGACAAAGCTCTACACGACATCAGATCAGATACTTAGAAGGATTACAAAATTTAAATCTATCATATATCTGTGTTTCATACCTCCGAAACGTTAGGAATCGTTCTTTCTCGTGTCAAATTACGTCCTACCTCTATATTTTGGGTAATCTTGACGTTTCCTATGTATACATTGCATATGATATAATGTACTGCGCATTTGAACGAGCAATACGTAACGAACCAAGTAGGCTACACAGC
>JAPTHL010000091.1:0-51581 GCA_028455855.1 Meloe dianella
ATTTCCCAGATAAAACTAGAGCATATTCTATTCTTATACATAATAAACTGTTTGAATACTATCAGTTGTCTGTAATGGTGAAAAATATTATTTAGAAAAACCATAGAGACATTATGAGAACGTGTTAAAAAAATTCAACATATGTCAAGCACAAAAAAAAAACAAATTGTTAAGCAAAATATATAATAAAAATTATTTTGAAAACGATGTAATATATCATAAAATATATCGTAAAATAAACGTTAAATTATTCCATTTTTTTATTAAACATAAAAAACATGTCGTATTACTTCCTTGCATTTTTCTATACCATTTTTAGCCAGTTGATTATTATTTTCTTTCGCCGGGCTTAATTTAAAGATATATTAAACCACCGCAATAATAATTATGATTCATCCTGAATTTCATTTTCTTCTACTCGTTTCTCTAGCGGGTACACACGGATAGATCCATGGCATCATAATTGACCTTAAATACTTCAATGTAAAAAACAATAGCATATCAGTAGTAAAAAAACTGTCACTGACAGTTCAAAAAATAAACAATAGCATGTCAGTAGTAAAAAAAAACTGTCATTGGCAGTTCAAAAAAAGCGCTCCGATCGCCACCAAACCTTACAGAATTACCCGTTGGGTCAATCTAAAGATTGCCTGAAAATTTCGTTGAAATCGGTCCAGTCGTTTCGGTGTCTATAAGGAACAAACATACATACATACATACTTTCTCTTTTATATATATATATATATATATAGATATCATATTAACCAACACCGCCATCTATGAGGGATTCATAGAACTAAACAATAAATGACACAATATAAACAATAAATGAAAATTATTTTTTTCACAGTATCCAAACGATAAATAATTGAGATAAAAACTATTCTACCGTTCAAGTTGGATCAAACTGCACATGGTGTGCAAATTTGATTAAAATCGGTTTAGTAGTTTAGGAGTCCATCGCGGACAAACAACGTGACACGTAATTTATATATATTAAGAAAGATTGTTTGTGGAAATGAAAGAATATACGTTGCCCTAACTCGAAGATAAAGAATGGATGTGTGATTTTGCCTTTCACGTCGATATAGCCCAGCAATTGAATGACTTAAACATGGAACTACAAGGAAAAAGCCAGTTAATTCATAACATGCTCAATAAAATTAATGCAAACATCTGTCGCCAAACAACATGTTAGTTTTTGCACACTTAAGAAAAGAAACTTCTTCAAAACCAAAAAAATATGCTCCGCATTTACAAAAATTAATAATAATTAATAATAATTTGAATTGCGATTTAAAATATTTAGATCAGAAAAAACAATTCTTAGTTTTAACATTTTTTCTTCACTATTTGATACAATGTCATTATAAAATTCACCCAATTTATAGAAATGGCAATTTCATATCTTTAACAAAATGGAAGCGACTGGACAAGAAAAAAAATTGCACTACAAAAAGGTCAACTAACACCTGATAAAATTCCATATACAGGCATCGGCCAATTCATCTACAAACATTTGAGAAAGTAGAATGAAGTGAAACAGCATTATAATGTGCACGTGCTGAAAAGAGACGTAGTATAAATTAGTAACCACCCATCTACTCTGTATCTCTTTTTAGCATGTGCACATCATAGGACTGTTTCAAAGGCCATGCCAGTATAACAGTTATAGGAGATGGATATAATTCTTCTATAGTGATGATGTGTGTGTCCAATTATTTTTTTTTGTAAATCATACAGCATCGAAAAAGAAAATCAGTTTAATTACACTGTGTCAGTGGTACATCATCTTAAATAACTATTATGTCAAATTACACATAAAAATAATTAGATAGTACTAATATTCCGTAATAACAATTGAATCTTCAAGATTAACTCGTAAATTACAGCCGATATTAATAGGTGCTGCAACTAAAAACCCCTTATTTGTTGGAGTGCGGAATAAACTACGTTCTATGTGTGCCTTTTAAAACACAAAAGGGACAACTCCAAAGCAACATTAATGTTCTTTTAATTATTCCAGATCTTCGACAACTATAGAAAAAGGTGTTCTAATTGAAGGCTTCTGTTCAAGCATTGTACAACATGACTTGATATACAATTATTACATACCCAGATAGCACACAATATTGCAGCAATATTGCTGCAATATTGCACGGACATTGCAGTAAAAGCAACAGTAGATGCATTATGCCGAAAAGATGCAAATCTTTTGACGGCTGACGCTTCCTTAACATTTATGTTAGATACTCTTTCCCAGCAAAAATCTGCAATTGCATTAGAATTATTGGAAGCATTAAAATCTCGAATTTTACTGCGACGAACTGAATTATCACAAATATTTCAGTATCTGCAAAAGGGCTCACAAGATGTTGGAGAAGTATTTAAACGCATATCCAAATTTACAATCATTAAAAAAATTGTAAACGGCTCACACATGAAAATCTAGAAGATACAGAAGATATGGAAGTTGTGCAAGAAACATCCTTTCCAATATCTTCCCAAATTAGTAATGAAACAGTATTAGAATCTGACAAAGTAAACATAAACGGATTAAAGGAAAAACTACAGGCAGCAATAGACGAAACGCTAAACACTTCACCCGTGCCTGCGTCTAAAAAAATTCCAGGTCTGAAACAAAAAATAAAAGATGACATTACTTTTTTTTTAAAAAACAGGAACAAAAGGAACGTATTTACAAAATGTGTATGATTTCTTAATGACAATAGTGCCGACAAGTGTAGAATCAGAAGAGCTTTTTCGGCGGCTGATTATATTTGTACGAAAATTCGGTCCTCGCTTGATGATGAAACGATTGATTGTTTATGTTTTTTAAGAGCACACTTTAATAAACAAAACGCAAGTTATTAATATTATTTCATAAATACTTTCAATTTAATTATATTTTTTGCTTCTTTAATTATATAATGCCATACGAGCCTATTATATGTAAAATGTAACATAGAATGTAATATGTACTTTTTTTAACTTGCACGTTTTTTTGTATCTATCTACTCCTACTCTCTATGTAATAAAATAAATAATATCTACTCATTTCAGAACAATATTTATTGAATTTCATATATTATTTGTTAACAAGTCAATATAACAACTGAGGCAAGTAAAAATATAACTAGTAAATTTTTTATTAATAATACCGGTTTTAATACCGGTATCCCGATATTTCAAATTTCAAATATCAAATACCGGTATTCAGATTTTAGTTCGGTATTGTAAGCCCTACGTACAATATAACCCAGGCGACATAGTCAAAGTTTATACACCCAAACGCGTCGTCGGGTTAAGCGAAAAATTAATTTTACGTTGGCACGGGCCTTATTAGATAATAGCGAAGCGCGGAGATGTCGATTACGTGATACGAATGGACACTAAACGGAAATCAATTATCGATACCATTCATGTAAATCGTATACTCCCTTATAATGCTCCCTAGTCTACCGAACAGGAGACCATACGAAATATAGATGCCGCCCACACCGATAACACTCAAACACGGACTTCAAACGTTACTTCCGTGGACGATGATTAAGACATTCTTCTCTTCTCTTTTTAGAGCACCCGAATAAATGGAAGAACCGCGACAACATTCGGCATGGGAAGTTGAACAGTTCCATGCCATTGAACAAACCTTAGGGACCTCCACTGGTCCCGCTGACACAGCCATGACCCGGCTAGTAAAGGAGACCCTTATGGAACCTGAGGCAGACCCGAACGCATCACTGCCTGTCGATGCGACTCGCGCCTAATATTGGGAAGCAATGCGGGCTGCTCGCTTACGCCGGGCTGCATCACAATCCTACGGGAGGTAGCGACCTTTACGACCGCCGAAAAACACCAAGCGAATGATAAACGGGTGTATAGCACCCTGTTAGGCGGTCTCTTGTCGAACATGGGGTGGATACTTGAAAAATCATATGGGGGTACCTTCGTTCCACCTCCCCCGGTTAACAACCTACTCAACAGAGAAGAAAATTGGGAAACAGATTAGATAAATTATTAATTTTAAATTATACGAACCACCGTTGTTCCAATTGATCAATAAATTTATTTTTTGAATATTTACTTAATAAATACTTGCGTTTTTCTTCCCACTTTTAACGATTTCTTTCAGACTACTATTTAGTATCGGTATATCGCCACTACCGGTGAAGACACACCAGAGGTCTACTGAAAGGCCCTACCAGACACCATCGCATATGAAGCAACAATACCCTTGACATATAAAACCGCATGGTTTCCATTCCCTTCCTCTGCGACCCTCAAGCCTCATATCTCTCACCAAAGTTGTCGCTCAGATGACCCTCGACCTGTATGCACATACGGCCGACCTCTCAACAAAGTGCAAACTCATTTAAATAGATATCTGGCACAAATCGAGCAATCACTCGATCCTTCAATTTTTGATAACATTAATACTTCAACACAAGAAGTAAGTCAAGCCGAAAATCTTTTCCCTTCCGAACATTGATATGATCGCTATCTTGCTAGAGACCCTTGATCAATTGATTTCATCGGCAGCGCCTTAAATTGGTGTTGTGGCGTTGCCACACAACGAAAATTAGATGACCTCGCGAGTACTGATATGCAGTACCGTGATCAAATACAGAGAATTAACATACTCTACAAACTCTAACGTCCAACTCAGACAATTTCAGACAATTTTCACAAACCGTACAGACCAATTTTCACAAGATAGAAAATGTTTCCAAACAAATGATAACGCGATTTCAGTCGCTCCGTCAACGAATAGATCGCACTACACAAGTAATTCATGATGATTTAATCGAAATATTTTATCACCTATTCCACAATTCGATCCAAACGTTCCAGGTAACACATGCAATTCGTAATGCAGAGGTAATGCATAACTGCAGAGCGCACCATATACCACTAGCTCTTATCCAACCTGAAATACTTGAAAAAGACTTAAAAACTCTGGAAAAACAACTCAGTCGAGAACGATATGGATTAGCAATTCCTAGAACTCACCTATCCAAATACTATAAACTCCCACTGACAGACTGTGTCCTCGTGGAATCCAACATGGTAATTCAGCGTATACCAATTACTAGAAAAAATCTTGAATGGAAACTCTGCGAATTATTAACAACACCATTTGCATGGCATAACGACACATGTCTCATCATGCACGATACTATGTATTTGGCCATGGGCAGTACGGCAGGTTCACTTACAACCAATATTCTACGTCCGATATCTGGATCCAGTTTACATGATTGTATACCCTACGACACACAACTCTGTTACGTATCACGATTTTCCACCGATATAACCTATGGACCTAAATGTGCATATAAAATGCACTCCGACGCTACAGTCGACGAACTTAGTCGTCATTGGGCATTTCGCTGCCATCCAGCCAAATCGATGATTATCGTCGAAATACAGGAAGATACATACGCTATTACTCATCCCAAGAGAGGACTACATATACAATGTCAAGCAAACCAACAAAAACTTCCAGATGAAGTGTACGACAAACTTGGAGCATTGGAAATACAAGTCCCATGTGATTGTGAGCTCATATCCGGACCTAGTACCATAATACCTACACGGTATCCGTGTATCCCATTTGCGAAATCACCTAACATTTATTGAGAAGATAATAAAAACCAAAACAAATGATGAAAAGAGTACATCACCATCAATTCCGAACCCCTAATCTCCATAACAAGAAGGACGGGGGATGTAGGAAGGGACACAAATCAATGAACATAATAACACAAGAAAGTAAGTAATATATACGCCACCACTGAAGCCATGTGGCAAACGATTCCGGAGGTGGTGGTTTCAGCAGGGTCACTTGATGAGTTAGCCCACAAGGCGCTCACTACACCCTCCCAAAATAAAAAAAAGGTCAGGTTAGATACCTCTCCTACCTCTCCTAGGAGTCACTACCTTGTCGTGGTGTAGAGGCTCACTACTCATTGCTTCTGATGCTATGCTGGCGGGGGTCGGATATGAAGAGACCCCTAGTAGGGACACCCATGCCAGACAGGTTCAGAGGTGATGAGGAAGCCAAAAGTGACTCAAATGACGACGATTCATGCAACGCCTACGGATTATGATTATGGTATACTGAATGATGGTAATGCAAAGATTATATGTCGACACACGCAATGAAATGGCTAACGAGAACCCGGGTGGGCAAGGGGACCACTTGGAGTACAAAATTCCCCCCTCGGCGGTACAGTTGTGAATTGAGTAGTGACTCGGTGGAGCTCTGCCGTCGAGGGAACTAGTACACTCCATAGGTTGGCGGTAGCCAAAAAACCCAAAAATGATGGAAGAAAAGTCAAGTAGAGCCTCGGAAAAAATTGTGTTGGGTGGTGAGGCTACATCCAACGTCGGACAGCAGCCTCAAGATGACAACCTCGCTACGGAAATAGGACAAGACGTGACAAGAAAGACAACAGACCCAGAAGTGAATCCCTTCAAAAGACGCACAAGAATTGTAAGAACTCCACCAACCGAAAAGGCCACGAAAACAGATCAAGAGACCAAACTTATTGACTTCTGCCTTGGATTCATAAATATTTCTAGCGACGAGGAAAATGAAGAAAACATAGATCTGGCAAAAGGACAAAACGCCAGAAACTGTAAGCAAGAAAAGGAAACCAAACGAAAGTCCTGAAACAGAAGACAAAGCACTGAAAACGACAATTGACCTGAAGGAACAAATCGACGACCTGTATAAGTATTGTACTGTAAACCCAACGCCTAATAATGCAGTCAAACTCATGACTCAAAAAATGATAGATATGATCATGAAAATCATAAGAGAAAATAGATCGTCTCAACAAAATATAACGCAACTCAAGACCCAGATTGAAGATCTACAAACCAAAAGACAGAAGACATCCACCCAGACAACAGACACAGACCATAAGATCAGACAGACAAAGCAAATGAAATCAATAAGCACGCAGGCGTTCGACATTTTAACAGAGCAACAAATAAGAAACGAAATAAACAAGGTCACAACAAACGAAGGAATCATCAAATTAATAGAAAAGGACTGGCCAGAAGAAGTATATTGGAAATCAGTCATAAGAGAGGGTAATCCTTTGAATACGACAGAAGGAAATGTAGCAATAGCCCTAACAAAGAACCAGCGAGACTCAAATAAGGGACTATACAAACAATTGAAAGACCGATACCCTAACATAATAGAAAATGATACAGAAATAAATGAAATAATGGGAATATGCCAACAAATCAAAATAATAAAAGGCGGCGAAATGAAAATGACCTCGAAATAATTAACTTTATGACCAAGATACAAGAGCAAATAACAAAAAACAAAGATAGAAGTATTTCAATACCTAAGATTCAGGGGATAGACCTAACAAAAATGAAGAAAATAATAGAAGTAATATTCAAAGAATCAAATACGAAAATCACTATTAATGTACCAAAGATAGAAAGTATTGATAGAAAAGTAAAAGACACGAAGACCACAAAAACCGACACAAGAAGAGACAACGCGATAATAGTCAAAAAAGACAATACTACATACGCAGACCTTCTAAAGAAAGTGAAAGGACACGTAAGAAACAGTAGCACAGTACACACGATAACAAACATACGACAGACAAGACAAGGAGACCTATTATTGACAATGGAGCTAAGAGACAAATCGATAGGACAATTAAAGAAATTAATAGAATCGAAAATAAGTACAAACCGAGTAAGAACATCAAAGGTATGGACTGCTTAACAACACAAGAAGAAATACAAACAGCAATAACCAAAGCACTAGACGAAGAAAAAATAGAAGAAAGGGACTTTGAAATAACGAACATTAGACCAAGTTTTGGCAGCTATCTTACCGCAACCGTGAAGCTCGCAGAAGAACCGGCCAAAGTATTAATTAAAAGAGACAGACTGGTAATAGGTGTTACAATGTGCAGAGTACACGAGCGATTTGAATTTCAGAGGTGTAACAGATGCTGGGCATATGATCATGTGGCCGCGAACTGTAAAGAAAAAGATAGAAGAGGGGTCTGCTTAAATTGTGCCAAACCAGGTCATGAAGTGAAAGACTGTATAGAAACAAGTTACTGCCCGATCTGCGATCGGACTGGACACAGGTGGAATAATACTGGGTGTCCGAAATATAGAGAGAAGGTCAGACAAAGACGAAGGACAAAACAAACCGATAAAAATGAATAAAGAAACCCATATACATCATATATACAATTATCTAAGAGATCAAGCTGTGATATACTATACAGAAGACAATATGCGCACTCCTGTACATAGCATAAATAACTATATACCGAAGCAAACTGATACATAAAGAAATAATCAAACTGACTGCTCACGATCTGGTATATGCGACAGCAGCACAAAGAGATGTAGACATTGTCCTAGTGTCCGAACCAAATAAGAAGGAAATCAAAAAACCGCGTTGGATACATCACTATAAAGATGACGTAGCTACATGGAATAGATCCAACAAATACAGGATATTCAACTCAGGCTGCATGAATGGTGTTGTTTGGATCGAGCTGGAGGAGGTTGTTGTATACAGCTGCTACTGTTCACCAAACATACATATTAAGGAATACGAAAGATATATAAACATATTAGAGGCGGATGTAAAAAAAACAATTATTATCGGAGGAGACTTCAATTCGAAGTCCACTTTCTGGGGATCAAAGATCAACGATAACAGAGGACATCTGCTAGCTGAGCTCTTTATTTCCAGTAATATGACAGTGCTGAATGATGGTATGCGCCCTACTTTCGTGTTTAATCATAGAGAATCATATATTGAAGTCTCCGCAGTGAGTGACAGTTTCCTAAAACGAACATGGGACTGGGAAGTTCTTGATGACGAAGCAATAAGCCCACACAATTATATATATTTTGAATGCAACACACAACAACGGAGCAACCAGCGTAAGAAGATTGTGAATAGAAAAACCAATATAAAAAAATTCATAGACATCATAAAAGAAAAAATAAACGATTCAAATTACGCCATAGATGATACTATAGACACAGTAAAGGCTGCCTATAACTGCAGTACGCCAAAAATGATTGCGAACGAAAATGGAACAGCACCATACTGGTGGACACTAGACATTCAAAACCTAAGGAAACGGGTAATTGAAGCAAGAGAAAAATGATAAGAATAAATAAACAGAACGTCGAGCCTGCAGCCATCGAAACCGCAAATGAATTATATAAACACTTAAAAAAAAAACTTAGACACCTCATAAGCAAAACTAAACACAATTGCTGGAAAGACCTGTTAAAAAATATAGAAAACAATATCTGGCCGAGGACAAAACAACCCAAACCGGTGCTGACTGTGAAAGAGAAGATCGATATTATCACAGAACTCTTTCCAACACATCAAACAACGCAATGGCCAAATATTGAAGTTGATAAGACAGAATGTTTCAGTTTAGAAGAAGTAGTCGAAGCATGCGCGAGACTAGAAGTAAACAAAGCACCAGGTCCAGACGGTATACCGGCGGAAATGCTAAAACTGATCTGTAAAGACAACACAGAAATTCTGATGAACTTTTACAACCATCTCTTGGAACAAACACGGTTCCCAAACAAATGGAAAGAAGAAGCAACGCAATTGCAAGGGTGATCCCTATCGATTTATTGATTAGAGAACGTGTTGACCTCTATAATATGGAAAACAACGAACAAAATAGAAACATACTCAGACAGAGATCAATGATAGAGTGGCAGAAAAGATGATCTCTCGTTCAGAATACGAAATGGACAAAATGTTTAATAGAAAATATCGAACCATGGTTCCAAAGAAAATACGGTAATGTAAACTTTTATTTAGCACAGGCTTTGTCTGGTCATGGGTGCTTTGAGAAATTTATTTGCAGAATTGGTAAACGGAATGATGATATATGCCGCAACTGCCTCGACAAGGTTGGTGATGCGAGACACACAATATTTGAATGTGAAAAAATTTGATGAACATAGAAGAATAGCTGAGCTGAGTATGGAAGCATAGCTAAGAGCTGATACCCTTATTAAAACAATGCTAGAGGGTGCAAATAATTCGAATTGGATTCCGATGATAGTTTTATAATAATGACAGGGACTGCTGCCGAGGAATGTGATAAACGGGGCCAGCGGTAGTCTCGGAGAAAAGGAGGGGTTTTAGCCAGATAGAGCCTGGCGCTACTCAGGGCAATTGACATCTTCGCTCTGGTTGTCCTAGAAGGATTTCCCCTCCACTGAAAAAATAAGATACCTCTCCTAGGGGTCCAAAGGGCAGCGATGCGTAGTACATGATACCCCGGCTTTTATGTCACTTAGCCTTTCACTGTCCATCACCTATCCTCACCTTCACGTGGTGGACCCCGTTATCCCGAGCGGCTCTGTCCGGGATCGGGTAACATGTCCCGGTAGGGGGTAGGGTCGGGTAACTAACGAGGAAGGGAGAAAACGCAATGGCTATGGCAATGAGACTTAGACAAAAACAGGAAGAGAGAACACCATCCCTAAAGAAGATGTTGTCACATCAACAAAAAAGAGAAAAACCTCTCCTAAGAGTCACTACCTTGTCGTGGTGGAGAGGCTTAGTACTCGCTACAGCCGTTGCTATGCCGGCTTGGGTCGCATATGAAGAGATCCCTGGCACGGACAGTCATGCCGGAAAGGTTCAGATGTGGTGGTTAAGCTAAAAGTGGCTCAAATTATGACGACTTTGGCTATGGTTATAGGATATGGAATGGGCTATGGATGGATGGGTTTTGACAAATGGAAACAACAACACAAGCAATGAAATGGATAATGAGAGCCCAGGTGGGAAGGGGTCCACCTGTTGTATCAAATCCCCTCCTTAACTGTACAGTCATGAAGTTAGTGGTGATTCGGTGGAGCTCTGCTGTTGGGGATTCTTTAATTCACTCCACAAACTGGCTGTAGCCTTAAAAAGCAAATAATGAAAATCGATCGTAGAGTAGCCTCGGAAAAAGTGGCACTGGATGGTGGGGCTCCACCTAGTGTCGATCGTCAGCCCCACAAAGACGACATGGCAAGCGGATCCGGATATGAAATAGGTTCTAAAGACACCGACATAGAGATCAACGATGAAGCTGATATATCCGTCAGGAGAAGTTCTCTATATAGAACACCACCCACACATCCACCCTCGAGATCGAGGAACGACAGCCTGGCAGAACAAATAAGCCAAGCACTGGCCATAGAACTGGACAGCGACGACAATGGTGAGGTCTTTCCTACAGATAAACATAGGAACACCAAGAAACGTAAAATAAGAGAGAGCCCAGAAGCTGCGGCTCAACCGGAAGAGGTCCAACCGAAACAAAAATTATTGAAAATATCGAACAATGCACAGGCATAGACACAATGAACGAACTCATTGAAATGGAATGGACAAAAAACATCGAATAACAGATATAGTTGAGGGAAACCCCTTAAACAATGTAGCAGGAGACGTAGTTGTCGGAATAAGAAAGGAAGAGAGAGAGAACGACAAGGGTCTCTATAGAATATTGAGAGAGAGAGCGAGAGATATCCAAATATAGTGAGCAATAAAAACGATGAAGACGAGATAACAGTCATCAACCAACAGTTGAGGATGGTGAAACAACCATCAACGAGAGAAATATATACGTTGCAAACCTAAAGAGCACTGAAAACAAAGACGTTATAGGCCTGTTAACACACATCAAAGAACAAGTCACAAAGAAAGAGAATCAAGGAGAAGTTTCAATACCTATAATAAATGGAATCATGACAGAAACGCTAAGAAAAATGCTAGAAATAGTATTCGACAAAGCAGAGACAAAACTAAAAATCCATGTTCCAAAAATACTACCAAAAGGTGAAGATGACTCAAAGAGGGAATTAATAAAAACCAACATAACAAGAAGAACAAACGCTCTGATAATAACAAAAAATGAAAACACATGCGCAGATCCACTACAAAACGTAAAGAAACAAGTTATAAACAGCGGTACGGAACACAACATTATAAATACAAGACAAAGAAGACAAGGAGACCTTCTATTGACAATAGATGAAAATGTCGAGAAGACAAATGACGTAAAAAAAAATAGAGACGTCAATAGGAAATGATCGAGTGAGATCGGGAAAGACATCAAAGCCAACGATATTACACATCAAAGATGTGGATGCCCTTACAACAATAGAAGAAGCGAAGGACGCAATAATTAAAGCGATTAAGACTGTTACAGTAGAAGAAGAGAGCAGCATAAGCGTCACCAATATAAGGCCATCATACTGCATGAATCAAGCGGAAACGATAAAACTACCTGAAGAACATGCCAAAATTTTGTGATAAAGGTAGAATATTAATTGGGATGACGATGTGCCGAGTCCAGAAAAGGCTCGAGGTCAGAAAATGTTTCAAGTGCTGGGGACACGATCACATCGCAGCCGACTGCCACGGAAATGACAGAACTGACTCGTGCACTAATTGCACAAAGAAAGGACACACTATTAAAGAGTGCAAAGAAGACAGTTATTGCCCGTTCTGCGATAAAAAAGGGCATAGATGGGGAAATGCCAAATGCCCTAAATTTAGAGAAAAATTACAAAGACAGGAAAGAACGAGGACATCTACACAAGCGAATGTATAATCTGAAAACCCGAGCTGTCATAAACCAGGTTAAAGGAACTGTTATATCTAATGCAACGCATCTTATTTATCTACAGAGGTCTAGTCATTTACAGAGTCTTGTACATATATAAATATTTATTTATTCACATGATTTTATATACATCTACAGAGTACTATTTTTATATATATATATATATATATATATATATATATATATATATTTATTTATTTATTTATTTATACACATACATATACATATATTTTAAACATTCAGATTTATTTATACATATATGTTCTATATTTACATTTAATTATTTATCTATTTATTATTTTTCATATCACATGCATAGAAACAGCGAGTTTTGATCTCTGTTTTGACCGTCGAAACACGACAATTTCCGACCAATGCGACTGTGTCAGTCAGAAACAACGTTGTTTCTGTACTAGGGAAAAAACCACGTTGTTTCTCCCCTAGGGAAGAAATAGAATTAATTTTTAGGTTAACTTTATAAAAAAATGTTAAATTAACAAAAACTGTTAAAATGTTAAATTAACTATATTAAAATGTTCTTTGATTATCTGATTTCTGAATTATTTATTAATTTATTATTTATTTATTGATTGATTTATTTATTTATTTATTTATTTATTTATTTATTTATTTATTTATTTATTATTTATGTCTTTATTTTAAGTCTGTCAGAATAGCATAAAAACAAATGAAATCATAATCGTCTGACAGCTGTCAAATCGTTATCAAAGATTTTAATTAATTAAAAATAAAATGAGTACCCCAAAACATCTTATGTGATATGAAAAATAGTATGTGTGGCGCGGGATGAAATGACGATTTCTGACCCTCGTCAGAAATCGTCTTGTTTCATCCCTTGCCACACAATATACTATTATCTAGTAGAATAATGTATAAACAAACGAAAACAAAACAAGAATCCAGAATATAATTGGATGCATATTAAAGTTCTTCAAATTAACTTGAACAGGAGCAGCGCTGCTCACGATCTGGTCTATGCGATAGCTGCAGAACTGGAGGTGGATGTAGTTGTGGTCACAGAGCCCAACGAAAATGAAATTAAAAAAGAAATGTGGCTTGCAGATTTGAATAATAACGCAGCAATCTGGGCAAGATCAAAAGACAAAGACATTTTAAGATATAATCGAATCGAGGGTGCGGTGTCCGCCGAATTCAAAGAATTCGTCATATACAGCTGCTACATATCGCCGAACATAACGATAACAGAGTTGATCTGAAGAATTGGGATAAGCCCGTCATCTTTACAGGAGACCTCAACTCAAAATCTCTAGAGTGGGGATCGGAAATAATAAATAAAAGAGGGAAATCTGTCGGAATTCTTAGGTGAAAACAACCTAATTATATTAAACCAAGGTGATAAACCCACATTCGAGGCTGGTGGACTAAAGTCAAATATAGATATAGCCGCAATAAGCGATAAATTATTAAAAAACAACTACAAATGGAAGGTGATGGATGAGGAAAGACTCAGCAACCACAACTACATTCACTTCGAAATTGGCCGGGAGACGCAGAGACGAGAACCGGGTCAGGAAATAATTAAAGCATACGGCAGAATAGACCATGACAAGATAGAGCAATGTCTCAACAACATACCGCATATGCGGAACGAAACAGTTCAAGAAAATATTGAAATAATAAAGAACATGTATAAGATAACAACACCCAAAATAAATATCCATAAAGATAAAACTATACCGTACTGGTGGACGGATGGTATTTATAAGCTGAGGAAAACGACACTTCAATTAAGAAGGAAACTAATGAGAGCCACCAAGAAAGGCGAGGCAACCATGGAACACAAAAATAATTATAAAAATTCAAAAAAGCAATTAAGAGTCGAAATACTAAAGTCTAAAAAGAAATGCTGGGATGATCTAATAGAAACAGTGCAAAATGATATGACGGATGACGGATACAGAATAGTAATGAGAACGTTGAAAGCAAACAACCAAAGAAGGAAGCTGCCTCTAGATGACAAGAGACAGTTAGTATCAGAGTTATTTCCAAAAAGCCCTCCAACCATCTGGCCCCAAAGAAAATCACAGAATACGAAAGATTTTGATGAAAACGAGATCGTAGCAGCTGCCGGTAAACTTAAATCAAATAAGGCGCCGGGATCGATAATATACCATAGGAATTATTAAAATTTATCAGCCTCAAAATACCAGTGATATTGCAAGACATATACAACAGAGTGTTAGAAACACAAAAATTCCCAGACGAATGGAAAGTATCAAAAATAGTATTTATTGAGAACCCAAAGAAACGAAACACAGACAAGATAAGTTATAGACCTATATGTCTACTTGATACAATGGGAAAAATGATGGAGGGCCACTCTCGGACGCACAATTCGGCTTCCGAAGGGATAAAAGTACGTTGCAAGCGATCGAGAAAATAATCGAAATCGCCAAATCTACAACTAGAGTTAATAAAAGACAGCTATGTGCGCTTATATCACTCGACGTATTTATTGATCTAGTCTTCAAAATAATTCGTTATTAAGACGTTTATAACTATTAAAAAACAATGCGCACACTATCCCCAAATGCGCACACTTACCCAAACAAATGCGCACACTTACCCGCAAAGCGGGTCAAGTGTGCGCATTTTGAATTTTTCTCATTAAACGATATTTTTTTCTAACTGTCAAAGTTTTATGTGTTATTACTCAATTTAATTATTAGTTCAATAAATACTTTATCATATGCATGGGTTCTTTTGTCCTTATTTCTTATTCTTTAATTTGGACGCCAGTTTAAATACTTAAGTGCGCACACTTGACTCGAACGACTCTATAGAATATAACCACCCTGCTCTTACTCGTTTACTTCATAGATCTCGCAGAAACGTTCGAGGTCTAACTGATGAAAACTCCATTACCCAAGAAATGGAACAGGGAGACTTGTTAAATCCATGTTTATTAAATTTGGTTATGAACTGTGTAATAGCGACCATCAGACCTAAACCATGATATCAAATGGACATACATAATGGAAACATATTGTAACAAAATGTATGGTCATATCTATGAAACCAAGAAGATGCAAGATGCAGATACAAAATTCCATAATTGACCAAGTTATGCACTACAAATATCCAAGTGTCGACACCACCAGCCGAAGAAATCTCCTTGGAGTAACACAAGAACTCTACAAATTGCAAGTTGCTCGAGAGACACACAATATGGCGAAATAACTATCTAAGAATTGAAGAAAAAGTAAGAATATACAAGGCCATGGTACTACCTATACTAACATACGCCACGGAGACCAGGACGGAACCAAACAATGAGAATTATAGAAATGTAAGTGTTGAGAACAATTAGAAATCTGTCACTGAGACAGACAAACAAAAATAATTCCATCCGAGAGATATACAAAATTCAAATAAAATGGTCTAAAACAAAAAAGAAACAGTGTAAAGAACACGTAGAGAGAATGGACGAAGACAGGCTAGCCAAAATTTGGATGAATAAACGACCTAGAGGGAAAGAGCCATGCACCTGGACAACCGCCTGCGAGATGGGCCCAGGACTGGTTCTCTTCTTCCACAGAATAAGGCATCACACACAGGTTTTAATACCTAGCCAAAAGATCAAGAAGAAGAAGAAAAATAGATGTAACGAATAATTAGTTTTACCTATTGTCAAACAGTGCTCTTCAATTTCTATTTTATCTTCAATAATAATATCATCACAACTATCATAATGGATTTTATCATCAATTTTAGTATGCAGATGATCATCAGATCTGTTAAGATTTTCATCATCAAAACGATTATAAGAATTTTCGATTTCATTCAAATGATAAGCCGTTGCAAGTTGTTATGAGAAATGTACCAAAATATCATTATCAGAAGAAGAAACTCAACAAGAATTATTGAAAGAAATATACCAAATCATTACAGATACGCGACTATTAAATTACAAAAAAACAAAAAAAGACAACCGATTCCTCTGTGTACAATAAGCCTAAAGAACAACGAAATATCAAAAGAAATATACAAACATATCAAAATAATAAACTTTTTATGTATCTAATTGAAGAAATCAAATTTCCTTATAATGAGTTTAATTAAAAAACAATTCGATTTATTCAAGGACGGAAAAAATGAAATTACGAACTATGTTTACTTTTATTAAATCAACAATAAACAATGGTTTATTCGTAAGTGTATAAATGAGCACTACCAGAGTTTTTGGTAAATACTGAATTTTATTATTAATCTACAAGGTTTATATACATTAAACTTAACCTAATTAATCTTCTAACAATAAAATGGAATGTAAACAAATATTACATAAAATTATAGAATTCAGCAAGTTACACATTTGTGTTGCATTAATCGTTGTTTTAGTGTTACTTAATGTTTTGACTTATATTATATATAAATAATCGATTAATGCAAGTGTTATGCTGACAATTACAATTGTGTATTATAACTATGTTATGATGACGACTGATATGTTAATTAGATCAGTGTCATCACAATTATCAAATAAAAAAAATCTGTTTAATTACGAGATTAAACATATTGCCAATACGACAAAAAAAAATAAAAATAATTAAAACTGAGATATAAATCTGTCTGAAACACGACTCTTATCTTCAGTGGTCACTTAATCATTCGTCGGTCGAATAGTCCTTGTACTTTTTCAAACCGTTATGCAAGTTCGCATTGATTCAAATGATTACTTTTAGATGATTTTCAGTTGATGGAACATCCGCATACCATAATCCTCCAAAGTGAGGAGCTGCCGGAGGGATGAAGTGCCATTGTGTTTCTATTATTTCATCCTGGAGATGAACCTTTAATGATGTTGACACCTTTCGCTGTAATATTTCGTTGATCATGATCGTGGTTCCGTGATTACGATATCTTTGATTATTTTGGAAAACCTTGTGTAAGATGCCCTTGAATTTGTAACTGTCCCCATTTGACTTCCAATGATATTTTGATATCCATTTTAAGGAATCTTCTACATACAAAATTTCTTCTACTGTTTGGTCTCGCAGTAATTTTGGTTGTTCAATCACTAAATTCATATTCTTTTTGTCAAATCTTATTCTTGATCTTGGAAGGAAGATTTCTATTCTAAACGTGTCTTTCTCAATACTTGTGTATCCAACAGGTTCCATATGCGATCCCGACTCCGGCGAATTGTCGGGTATGCAGTGTTTGCTGATTTGATGCAACTTACTGCGAATAAGATGATGAGAATGTTACTTAGGGAACGAGTGATTCTGGTACCCTTGGTTTTCTTTTTTGTTGAATCTGACGTTGAATGTTCTTTTGCTGCTGGATCAGATTTTTGAACTGACCTTTTAACGTCCGTTTTCTTTACGAATGGAACTTCTATGACGCGAGTTAATCCTCTTATTACAGTATGAGGAACATCACGTTTATTCTTTTTCTGTTCCGCGTTTACTTGACTGGCTTGTTTGGACCTTCCGTGATCTTTCTTATATGTTTGGTGCTGACCTTTTACGTTTTCTGTTCTAGCGACCATGCTGATCACTTGAGTTGGTTTTGTTTTGTTTTCTTTAGCTGTTCCAGAGATGATCCATCCTAACTCAGTGTTCTGAGCTAGTAGACCTTCTTTTGATTTCCATAACCCTTCCAATATTATTTTACTATATTCTTCCGTTCCTAGGATCATGTCTATTGGTCCTGGTTGAGAGTACGTTGGATCGGCAACCAACTTATTCCGCCAGTTTTTATGTTGTATGAATTTGATTTTATTGTTGGGTAATGGTTTTGTTAATTTCGTTAACACTAATGCTTCTGTCAGCACCTTAAATTTGCTTGCAAATCTCGGTCGCAATTCTACCAATATTTTGTGCTTTGCTGATGTATTTTCTTCATCTCCTACTCCAGATACACGTGCGTCTATTTTTTGACGTGGTAGTGCCAATAGAATTGCAGCATCTTCAGAGACGAATATTGCTTGGGAACCAGGATCAATTAATACTCTTAGGTATTCTAAAGATCCGGATGCTGCCCTGGCTTTTACTAATGCCGTAGCTAACAGTACATCTCGTTCATGTCTACCGATGTGACTTGCTACTCTTGTCGTATTTGATGTTGATTGCTGACTGTTACAATTACTTTTATATTTGTCACCGTTTTCTTTTCTATGCCAAGGTTTGTTATTGTTATTATTATTGTTGTAGTTGTTTGACGATGAGTTATGCAAGATTGTATGGTGACGTTTATTACATACCATGCACCCTGTTTTGTTAAAACACTCTTGATTCTTCTCGTGCTTCATGCAATTGATGCACAATTGCTTTTCGTTAAGGAAATGATATTTTTCTTTTATCGATAGGTTTCGAAATTTCATACATGATGAGAGGAAATGTGACTGTTCACAATATTTGCAGATTGGTTCTGCATTTTCCTGTTTTCTTGATTGAGATATACATTCTAATGATTGGAATCTCTTTCTTAAAAATTCCATGGTTACGTGGTAATCTGGGATTTCTTGAGGATTTTGCAATGACTGTTCATATAATCTATTGGTTTCAGAATCCCATTTTTTCTTAATTATTACGGAGATCATTGGACCCCAAAATTGTACTTTCACTCCCATATTTTCAATGGCTTGAAGACATTCAGTGATTGTGTCATGGAGATTTTTTATTTGGTTAGCTGATTCTTTGTGTATTTTAGGTAGTTCGAGTATCTTATCCATTAATTTTGAAAATAATAGTCGTTTGTTTTCGTAACGATTATGCAAGATTATCCAAGCCGTTTCGTAGTTGGCTTCAGATATTAGCAGATGTTGGATCAGCTTACTTGGTTCGCTTCGTATGTGTGCCTTTAAATACTGCATTTTTTCAGTCTTTGAGAGCGATCTATTATTGTGAATTGTTCTCATGAATATATCTTGGAAGGTTACCCATTCTTCGTAGTTTCCATCGAAGATGGGAATCTTCAACTCTGGCAATGATATTCTCGATTCTTTTATAGGTGAATCTGTCTTGCCAATAATGTTGGATGCCATTTTATCTTGTAGGATTGCTAGTATTATCTCAATTTCTGATTCCAAGTTCCAATATTCCTCGATTCTCACGTCTTGTGTACTGTTTATTAATAATTCTTCATGCTTTTCTGAAATTTTGTTCCATTGTGGCGAAATACTGTTCCATAGAGATTTGTAGAATGCTGAGGATTTATCGGGGTTGTCTTCTAATCGTTCATTTGTTTGATTCACTTTTTCTAGAAGATTTTTTATTTGGACCAACAATGATTTTTTCTGCATATCTGTTTTATTTTTTGACTCACTGGATGTTCCTGCTTTTATCTGTGGCGAATCTGCCGCTTTTTTCAATCCTTGTTGAAGTGAACTCAAATAGTTTTGAGTGTCCAAGTAGACTTGGTATACTTTCTCATAAAAATTTGATGAGAAATAATTATGTTCTGGGATATCCAGTTCAACCATTTGTTCATGGTTGCTTTTGAATTCTTCCCAGTATTGACTCAAGGTCGTGGTCCGAATTGTTACATAATTCTCGGTTTTTCTGACCGCTGGGTCTTTTTTACAATTTGTATAAATTTTGCTGATTGACTCACCCAGTTCTTGTTGCCTTTCAGCTAAAATGTTCATTTGCTCCATTTTCTCGGATGCTGGCATGTTGATTTTCTACTCCCGACGTTTGGTTTTTACTTTTTCTTCACAAGTTGCACTTCACGTCCCTGAATTTCAGGCCTGGAGAGTAGCACTTCACTTATTTTATTTATGTATTGCACAAATAATATTAAGAGAATTCCACAAAGTGGATTTATTTATTTGTTTAATTAATTGATTTTATTAAACAAATTTTTTAATTGAACTGTACTGTGAAGCCCAGCCTCAGACTTCAGAAATTTATGGCTTAGATCAGTACGCTAGTTCAACGTTGGCTCGAAGGACCATGTATAAATGAGCACTACCAGAGTTTCTGATAAATACTGAATTTTATTATTAATCTACAAGGTTTATATACATTAAACTTAACCTAATTAATCTTCTAACAATAAAATGGAATGTAAACAAATATTACATAAAATTATAGAATTCAGCAAGTTACACATTTGTGTTGCATTAATCGTTGTTTTAGTGTTACTTAATGTTTTGACTTATATTATATATAAATAATCGATTAATGCAAGTGTTATGCTGACAATTACAATTGTGTATTATAACTATGTTATGATGACGACTGATATGTTAATTAGATCAGTGTCATCACAATTATCAAATAAAAAAAATCTGTTTAATTACGAGATTAAACAGTAAGCTTAGTCAAAAGTTAACAGATGGCGCGAAAACACTGGCGTAAAATATATCGCGTAAAAAACTCGCCCGGTAATTTACCGAGTATTTTACATGTATAAAATTATGTATTATACATCGAGTATTTTACGGTCCCTTCCCTGAACGTCAGTATTAATTCGGACATCTGTATGTTTTTTGTTGCGTGTTGGCAGAGTTTTTTCAAAATTTTCATTTAATTATAATTGAATTGAATATTATTTTGAATATATTTGAATATTGTTGGTAAGTAGTTTCAATGAGTTTTGAATCGAAAATCAGTTATGAAAAATTTTGATTGAAATTTGTTTAGATTTTTTGTTTCAGTTTTCCAGTTGTAATAAGAAACAGCAACAACTGTTAACAAATTCTTGACTGTCCTCAGGGCTCAGTGATAAAAAAGACAATAATCAGTGATAACATAGACAATAATTAGTGAAGGAAATATAATAAACAAATAATATATATGAAATTCTCCAAATAAAAAGATCAATCAAAAATTGATGAGAATGTTCGTGCGTTTCTTAGGACACAACCATTAACAAAACAATAAATATTAAAACACTACCGAAACATTCTGGTGATTGATCAAAATGAAAATGCAATTGCATTGAATCCACTTCGTGGTTCTACAAAACAATTTAACCCTTGTGTTAATACCCAACTTTACCGACACTGTTTAGCACCCGGGGTACTTGGGTACCCATATACTGCACTGTGCAAATAATCAATATTTTAATAAAAAAAGTGAATTTAAAATTTATTTTTTGTAAATATCTATTGTAATTGAGTACGGAAATTAATTTAAAAGGGAAAAATTCTGTAAAGGTTTTAGTGACGTCACAAATTGGAAAGCGCTATCACAGGTAGCAAATGCAAATTCTTTTGTCCTGAGCAACCCAGCTGCTCCCTAAGTCGAAGGAATGTTATGGTTATTTATTTCGTTTCTACAGTGTATTAAGGGCCAGTTTATTTCAGTATTATTTGAGTTTCTGAGCGGTTCAGAAGTGTTTGTGCTATTGTGAAATTGAAAAAAAAAACAAAATATGGAAGAAGTTTCTAGAGCTGAATTTGCTAGGTGAGTAAGCTTTATATCTGCGTAATATTGCTCATTATTTAAAAAAAAGTTTATATAATTTTTCAATATAGTTCAATTTCTAATAAATGAGATTATATAATAATTTATTTTTTAGGATGAGTGCAGCAGAAAAAGACGCTTATTTGAAGGAAATCTTCGATGATGATAGTGATTCTGATTCAAATGGAGTGTCTGATAGTGAGGACGAAGAGTGGGTCCCGCAGTCTATATCCAAACTTCCAGCTTCGGATAATGATTCGGATAGTGAGGAATCAGAGATTTTTGAAAACACTGGAGGAAATGTCGATGATGATGCCGAACAGCAAGAGGCTGAGCCCCGTAGTAGTGAGAGTGAGGAAGTCGATGAATCAGAAACTGCAGAGCCAGAAGGTAGTAAACATTTTATTGCTCATTATTATTGAAATAATAAATAATTACTTATTCTAGAATCAGTCACCGGCAATTTCATTGCGAAAGATAAAACTTTGTGGAAGGAAACCCCACCAAATCAACATCAAGTTGGAGTTCACAATGTTTTACGTCAGCGAAGTGGACCTCATCGGAGCACAGATACGCTATCAATAAGTGAAACTTTTAAAAAAAAATTAGAGGAAAACATGGTAGATATTATCGTTCGACATACAAATAAGAAAGCACTGTCTACCTATGCAGATTACAATGCAGACCATCCTCATACTCAGCGGCAGAGGAAGCCTGTAACTATACCGGAAGTTTATTCGTTCTTTGCTATTTTGATTTGTGCTGGCGCCAATAATTCCAATACCGACCATACTTTTGACATGTGGCATTCGAATTCATATCCACTGTATCGTGCGACAATGGGACTCAATAGATTCCACAACATTATGCGATTTTTAAGATTTAACGACAGTAATACTCGCAGTCAACGTAAGAAATGTGATAAGGCAGCTCCAATTCGTGATCTATGGATAATGTTTAATGCAAATTTATCTCAGATGTATAAACCTACTGCAAATTTAACAATTGATGAGCAGCTATATCCTTATCGAGGTCGTACAGGATTTACACAATATATACCTTCAAAACCGGCTAAGTATGGTATCAAAATCTGGTGGATTTGCGATGCTGAAAACGCGTATCCTTTGCAGGGTATAATTTACACTGGCAAAACGAATGATATCCGCGAAAAGAATCAGGGAGAGAGAGTAGTAAAAGAATTAGCATCTCCATACCGCGGAAGTGGAAGAAATATCTGCATGGACAATTTTTTCACTAGTCTACCCATTGCAAAACACTTGCTATCATGGAATCTTACCATTGTTGGAACAATAAGAAAAAATAAACCATGCATTCCCAGTATTATGGCAGCAAATAAATCACGAGAGCAATACTCGACAGTTTTTGGTTTCCATGAAAAAGTTACGATGTGTTCTTACGTACCTAAAAAAAATAAAGCTGTCATTTTGTTATCAACTATGCATTCAGATAAGTCGGTAAGTGACAATCCAAAGAAGAAACCTGATATTATCAATTTTTACAATAAATATAAAACGGGGGTTGACACTATGGATCAAATGCTTAGAAGATATACAAGTCAGCGGCGAAGTTCAAGATGGCCAATGACATTGTTCTTCAACATGTTGGACATCGCTTCACTCGCAGCATATCTAATTTATTATGAAAATAATAAGATGATTGCGAAGAAAAAACAGAGAGACGCCTTTTTATGCGTAAACTCGCCGAAGAACTTGCTAAGCCAATGGTCGAACTCCGCATGACAAATCTTCAAGTGATGCGTAATTATACAACTAAAATTGCCATTGAAAGTGTCGTAGGTCGTCAACTTGTAACCACGACAGAAGCTGCTGGTCCATCGGCTGAGCTGGACAAAACAGGAAGGAAAAACGTTACGGGATCATGCCATATTTGCTATAAACAAGCGATAAAAAGAAGAAGAAAAACTCGTAAGAGCTGCGCTGAATGTGAACAGCCGGTTTGTAGTGAACATTCAGCAAATATTGTAAAATGTCTTGAATGCAATAAATAATAATTTTCTATAAACAAACAACTGTTATTTTTATCTATTTTGACAATAACATTGACGTGTGTGGCCTAACAAACATAATTGTATATATATTTGGTACAAATGCTGTTGTGGGTACCCGGGTGCACATGCGGCGATGATTGAAGTTTGAACTATTCTGTTGTAAAAACAAAACAAAAAAATTAAAAACCAAAATCACGATTCGCTTGCATTTAAGCTAAATCACGACGAACCAAATGCTCAAGTTGAAATTTTCATTTTTTTCCAGTTTTTTTCATGCAAATACACCATGGTGGGTACCCGGGTATTAACACAAGGGTTTTAAATACGTTCAAATATTTGATCAAGATTCAACACAAGTAAAAAAAAATTAATTCGAAATTCATTTAAAATATTTATTTTCACATTTTTGTCAAACATTTATGATACTGTAGATGCTTCAATTGTAGAAAGAGCATTTGATGGTTACGATGGGACAGTTTTCGTATATGGTCAAACTGGTTCTAGTAAAACCTACACAATGGGTGGATCACAAAATAAGACAAGACAAGGCATTATACCGAACAGAGTCAACCGATAGACTAATTCATTTACATCATCCCCCGTATCGCAGATTATGCATTTGCATTGATTTGCTGAACCCTTCCACAATAATGTCGGCTGCCATTGCAGTGGAGTTTTTGTCAAAGTTTTTGAAGCACTTGTGTACTTTGTTGTTCTTATCTTTTTTATTTTTTTCACACATGGAACAGTATTTGTTCCGTACACCCATGAACAAATCTTTGTCCGTTCGTGCTCGTATTATGTAAGCAACACCAGATGAGGCATTATAATTAGTCCTGTATGAACGTTTGCTCCACGCACCATCAGCGATAACTGAAATAGTAGGAATGCCATTTTCAACATCACCAGCTTGTATAGCGAGTTGAAATTCCTCTTTGCCTGCGTCCAACATTTCCCTAAACGCCAATTCTTTTGTTTTTTCAAATACTTCGTTTTCTTTCTTCATGTGAGTGGGTTTGCATATTAGTGGCACATCTAGGATGCTAAAATTTGTATTTAAGTGCACCCAATTCCGGACTCAATTGCCCCTATGACCGCTGTTGTATTCATACTTATAGTATTATAATTTTGGCATCTTATGGTACCCTCTAAGTTACACATTTTACACTTATAAAACAAAATACTACATAAACCAGTGATTTTCTCCATTAAAAATTGTATGTCATAAAAACTACAATGCAAACCCTCGTGCCGGATTGCTTGTAATGATGAAAGTGAAAATGCTAAGTCGACAATACGATCCCCGACGATTATTGGTTTTTGTGAAACGGGAGGATCTTGGTCAGTTTCGACCTCTAAATGCGAATTATTATCGGCGGACTGACTGGTCAATTACGCGGGCTTGATAGGGCCTTTTGGAGGCTTGATGACGAGTTCTCCGTTTAACTGAGACTGTTAGTCTCCTCGCAACGCTCATAATTATTGACAATTTTTCTACTACGACTATGACTACTATTACTACTATTAGTGAAATGAAACAGATATGATGTAGACAAATAAGGACAAAAAATACAAGTTATCAAATACTCTACGCAAAAATAAACTAACATTAAAACAAAATACCTTAGATATAAAACAACAATGAATAAATTTAAAGATCACAAACGAAAGCACTACTATTTATCAACAATCCAAACGCTGAAAAACTAAAGACAAATGAAGATCTTTTCACATTTACGTGCAGCTGTTAGCCAAATGGAAAAAGTTGTTACTAAATCCTAGGAAATTGCAATATCGGACAAGTACTCCCAATAAAAAGACAATATAAAATATCAGGCGACAAAGGCTTGGACTGCATCTGGATGTATGTCAGTTCGACGATGAGTGAGTTGTATGTATGTGCGTGTGTGTGTGTGTGTGTGTGTGTGTGTGTGTGTGTGTGTGTGTGTGTGTGTGGGTGTGTGTGTCGGTGTGTGTGTCGGTGTGTGTGTGGTGTGTGTGTGGGTGTGTGTGTGGGTGTGTGTGTGGGTGTGTGTGTGTGTTTGGGTCTGTGTTCTTTCTAGACACATTTCAACATTTGTATGAAAAAAAATCGCCTGCGGATTTATTTACAACTACCCATGTTAAAGTTAATGGAAATATTCTAATTGGAGATAATGAGTTTCAAGGTACAGAAGTATTGTATGACTTGGTATTTCTAAAAAATCCATTGGTAGAAAAGAAAGCTTCTGTAGCAGACTATACAAATTATAAACATATTATATACAATACAAATTTATATAATAATAATTATGATAGAAAACAACAACTCCATGGAGATAAGTCTAATAAATATAAGTATATCGTACAACCTTTATTGGTTATGATAAAACGTAAACATAGTTCAAAATTACAAGTCTCCCTCAAAAATTCAAAGCTCAAGGGATGCCAGTGGTAGTCCAAGTAGTCTCGAAATTAGCAAAGGAGGGGCATATTTACACTTAAATAAAAAACCTATGGAATACGTTTATTGGGATGATGTGAATGAATTAGTCTATCGGTTGATTTTGTTACATGCATCACGTAGAACCGGTAATAATTCGCATCATAACGAAATTATTACCATTGAAGAAGAATTACGTGAAGCTGGTGTAATATATTAAGAATGTCACTATATATGGATGTACAAGCGTTTCGTGCTCCTAATAAGAACTTTCAACCAAAAGAATTAGCAGTTTACGATGGTCATAGAATGAGTCATTTTGTTTTCAAATCACCTTATTGTTTCAAAGCCCTACCATTGGAATATAAAAAACAAGCTCACTGGGTAACCAATAATCATCATGGTTTAATCGAGTAACTGTTGGATATGATCAGGTCTATGTAAAAGGGTTAGAAAAAAAGCAATTTATTGAAGAATTTCTCTGCACGGTATTGGTTAATGAATTACCGGAAACACCACGTCTTCATAAATCTAATCCAACTTGTATGTATCATTGTATTTCAAATTGTATGTGTGCTTTAACAAATGTTGTTCAACTGTATGAAAATTTTTATGATGAATAAATAATAAATATAATAAGTTTTTGTCCTTTTTTTGTTAACCTTATTCAGTTTCATTATGAGCATTGACAAGTTCGGACGTGCTTGGAAGCGTCACTTTCCAGAAGAAAAATTTAATGACTTGAATACGTTGTATTTATCAAAAATATCCACTGTTGAGAGTGATATAAACGAAACATTCCAACGATATCAACAATTGGAGAATTTATAACCAAACAGAATAACACAAATTACTTTATTATCTAACAAAAAAATTAGAAGAACTTGAACAGTTGCAAACAACATCTCCTTCAAGACAGATGTTATCAGAAAAGATTAATGAGTTGAATACGTTGTATTTATTAAATATAAATACTATTAAAAGCAACATACAAAGAAATTTTGAACAATATGAACAATTGAAGAATTTATTAGATAATAGAACAGTACAAATTGATTTCTTAACAAAAAGAATAGTAAGACTAGAACGAATTCTCATTTAGAATAATGGTTAATGTAAAACGACAAGTGATTAATGAAATATTTAAACCGATGCGAAGAAGCTTTTCACGTCGTCGTACAATCATAAAAGGTTTAGATAACCTTTGGCAAGCTGATTTAGCCGAATTAAGTGAATATGCTAAAGAAAATGGCGGACATACGTTTATATTAGTTCTAATGATTGCTTTTCTAAATTTCTTTGGGCGCAACCATTAAAATCAAAATCTGCTAAAGATGTGACAGTAGCAACGGAAAATATACTTAAACAAAAGCGTCATCCAAGACATCTTCAAACTGACCAAGGAAAAGAATTTTTCAATAAGCAATTTGTCACATTAATGAAAAAGTATAAAATCAACGATTCTAATACGTATAGTGTGAAAAAATCTTCAATTGCAGAAAGGGTGATTAGAACTTTAAAAAATAAATTATACAGGAAGTTTGCATTCAATGCATCATATAATTGGATCGATAATCTTGATGACGTCACTAATGAATACAATAATACAGTACATAGAACCATTCACATGAAACCCAAAGATGTAAACAAAACAAACGAAGACTATGTACTTGATTCGTCTTATAATTATTTGAAAATATTTACCGGTTCTAAATTTAAGAAAAATTGTTCGCATTAGTAAAATGAAACATCTATTTGAAAAAGGTTATACACCGAACTGGACAACAGAATTATTTAAAATCGTCAAAGTCAATATAACTCATCCTGTAACATATTTTTTGGAAGATTTGAGTGGTCAACCAATCAGTGGATCTATTTACGAATTAGAATTGCAGAAAACTTATTATCCTAGTATTTATTTGATTGAGAAAGTTCTACGTCGTAAAGGAGCAAAATTATATGTGAAGTGGTTGGGCTTCGATGAAAACCACAATAGTTGGATTGACATTAAAGATATTACCTAAAATATATTGAATGCGTTCATGAATGTTTATATATAATGGTAATTATATTTAAATAATTTTATTTAAATATAGCGTTAGGTTGGCGGGGGGAGGTGAGGCAGTATACAATGATATATAAATTGAAAAACTAGTGTGAAATACATTATTTTGAGAAATCATTCCACGGTGAAATGTTTAACGCTAAAACGTTAATTTCGAGACAAGACGTTAACGTTATATATATATAAACATTCAATTCAAAAACTGTTAAAATTCGTTGAACCGTATCAACGGATGACAGTGATTGAAAATACCTTTGGTCAACATTATACAGACTGTAAATGGTCAAATGAACAGACAAGAGACGGACCGGATACATGCCATTGTTTTTCCATAAATTTACGATTAGATCGTTTAGACTATTTAATAAAATTAATTAATAATGTCACAAAGTGAAGTTGTATTAGAAAGGGCTCTTGATGAAGAAAATGCAGTTGCATTAATCAGAAACATGGTAAAACTGAATTTAATGAAGATGAATGTTCTACATGTAACAAATATTTGGACAAAATTACCGAAATTTTATAAAAGTGATTGTGTCGTAAGAAATCTAGTTCTTTGCTTGAAGTACGCAATGGATAACAAATTCAATCAAGACGTTGTACATAACCATCCTTATAAAATCTATTGAAATGGTTGTCAATTAATCATGAACAATAATAATGATGATGATGATCTTTTTTCTTTGTTGGATTGTCTGTAATTTTTTGTATTACGATATATAAATAATTTATATTATAACCTCTGATTTTTTCTTATATAAACACATAACTTTTTTTTAAATATTTATTACCCATTAAAATAGTTACAAAATAAAAATATAAAGTAAATTAATCTATCAACACTTATTTATCTTCCTCATCCTCAATGCTCAGGTTGTTATTCCATTATCTTTCACATACCTCTTATCATTCGAATAACTAAGGGTAATTTTATTTAAATTTTGTGTATAAATATTATGTAATTTAGATGTAAAAATTAACATCTTTTTATATAAACAGTCCCTATAATCGTCTATAATTAGTCCATCTACAATGGTTTTTTTAACACTTTTAGCTTTCTTAAATTTTAAATTTGATGAAATATTTTAAAAATTATTTTTCGTTTTAGTTGACATTAACCCTACACCACCACTGACAACGCCACCACCAACAACAACAGTAGTATAGTGATGCCGATCCTAACCCACTTTTTGACCATAACCTCACTTTTCGGAATTGGTGGAGGCGTCGGGCGAGCGGTTTACCGCTAGGGGACGTTTGCGCGGGAAATTCAAATTTTAGAGTGAGGGGTGGGAGGCAAATGCACATGCGCTGACCCGACATGCATGCTCAAACATGTTCGGGGTCATTGTGACCTTGGACTAATTTCAACTTTTTTTATATTGGTTTAACTTGTAGGTTCGTCAAGAAAAAATCATTGTCTATTTCTACTACTTTATTTTTGTGCTCATTATACAATTAATTATAATTACAGTTTTTCATTGATGCTTGACAGATCTTATACAACAAATAAATTATTGCACTGTAAAAGGTAATTAACCCGATGGTAGCAAACATTACAATTCCAGCATCTTGATATCCACATTGGTCGTACCACTGACATTCAGACTTGTGTATGTACAACGACTCATTGAATTTCTGGTTTACTGAAGTCTGCCAAATTCCATCTATATATGTATGATTAGTTAACAAGTATCGTACTTTGAAGGAAATCATATCTTCTTCTTTTGGTATTGATATTGTACAGAATCGATCGGAAGAATGCATATCCATCTTGCTCCATTTATTAGGCCATGAATCATCAAATGTGTTGTTATAATCAACTGATACAAAACAGCATGCAACGTCACTAGGAACTGTTATAACAAGACTGTTATTCACCAATACGTTCGTTATCACAAGAAAGTTCACTAACAACATGATTTCTGTTGTTGAGAATTAACGCCTGACCAGGGTCTGCAAAGGTTTGCAATTATTATGTGTTGTAAAGTAGCAAAATTGCATTTATATAGTCGACTCAGACAATACAAGCCCCAACATATTAGCTTCAATTCATATATAAAGGGTACCGTCTAACGTTTGTTCAGTTCGCCATTAACAACTCATGATGGTCATTCCAGTTAAATACAAGTGTAAAAAATGCGGAGGCGAGTCCGATCTACCAAATCTTGATTGTATACCATGCTGTTATATGGACATTGTCAAAGAAATTGATAAATCAAAGCACGTGCCTAGTCAGTATTTTCAACGAAAATAGCTGACACATGCGCAGTGTCACATAATACTGTATATATATTGAGGTAGGCTAGCCACATTGACATTCAATATTTGTTTGTTGATAGTGAAACTATAAGATCAAACATGTCTTCATTTATTGATAATCTGAACATCTCCTCACATGTGATTCCATTTGTTAACATCAAGTCATTAGAAGTTGATAAGAAGTTTCTGGTTAAAGCAGCAAGTATGGTGATAAAATCGTGGTTGAGTGTGAAGACTTCAAGACAATCTTACCTCATCGTTTCACAGAGAAATTTTCTGATGAAAAAATAAGGGAATTGAATGAAGATATCGGTGAAGGAAACCAAATATCCGTGAGCAGTGAGGGAGCTGTTGGGCAGACTACCAACGTCAAGTTCTTTATAGAGTAGTGTTTTTTATGTATGAAACTACTAATTTACTATATAATTGTATGATAATGTTAAATATATTAGGTATTCTGTAGAACTGATGAAATATAAAAGTTTAGAAAATAGATCCATTACGCTTTATTGAATGTTATCACCCATATGTTGACATCAAAGAAAAATTATAGTTTTACAGATCAATATAAGATTCGGTATAGTGAAAGATCAATAATTTATATCGAAAATGTTTCAAACAAATCCATAGAACTTTTTTTTTTTCTGATTATTCAGTAATACCTTTCAGCAAATTGAGAATAAAACATTCCAATGAAGGTTATGAAAAAACGAGCAAACTTACGCAACAAAAAAATAAAAAAATAATAACCTAATAACTGATTTTCAAGTGGAGAGAATAAAACAAAATTATTAGGAAAAAAAAGAAGTTTATTCAAAAATTTCTGAAATAGTCTACTAATCTAAAACTGACATCTCGCACACTAACATTAACTATTAACTACAATTACTTATTTTTAGTTATTCTACTCAAAATATTATCATTATTTTTATTGTTTCTTGAAATAATTTTTAATCTTTTCATGATCTTCGCCTTCTTCGCCCCCAATACTTTTAGCTCCTTCTCCAATTTCAGTCTTTCTAACCTTTCCTTTTCTTTATTCTCCCTTAACTCTTTCTCAAAATTTTTCAATAGACTTGTAACATAGTCGCCATCCATTTCACTCACACTCCCACACCCCACTGAACTTCCGCTACAAAATTCCTCACCGCTACTGTAACCATCACTAACACGCACACTACCACATTTTATTGTTTTGATCATTCTATCAAAATTCTTTCCACTAGATTTGATTGACCTAGGAGAACTAATATTTGCCTGGGTCAACGGATTAATATTTTTTATTGGCTGGTTACTGGTAGTCTGAATTTTTGGTGATGATGGTACCTCAAGCATCATCGGGGTGGAAGATTGCTGCTGCTGCCCATTGACACTGTCTTTGGACATAACCATGTTGTAATCCGTACCAAACTGTCAAATAAATAGGAATATTAGGTTGTTGTTTATTAAAAAAAACTGGTGCTTACCTCTTCGGGTAGTGACAGGATGGGCAAAGTTGTGGTATTTTGATCAACAAGATTTTGCTCCTGCCAAATAAAATAGTGATTGTGAGAAACATATTTATAGGTACAAATTTTTAAAATATTCTTACCTCAATTGCCTTGCTCAATTCTATGTCCGAAATAACGTTGATTGGTGATTTAAGAGACAATATTGATCTATTCATTTTGTATAATTAGCACACACTCACTTCTGAACTTAATCAAATGAAGACTGAATATAGAATGATGTAAATTTCCTCGCTGTGTATAAAAAGATGATCTGGAGTAGGGCAGACGGAAAGTGCATGCGCATTACCAGAGAAAATTTTTGCAAAATCAGCAAATTCCTTGAAAATATACATACAAGTATGGCATAGGTATTAGACGCATAGTGAGAGAGATGCAAAATGAATTTCATATGGCTTTTAGCTGCGATGGAATGAAATGGAGTGTATTTATGTTGACCATTGAAAAGCTGTATATTTTGGTCTGTATATGGATCAAGCAATTTAAAGAATTTTTTCCGTTTCCTGTCTCTCATGAGAAAATGTTTTTTTCAAAATCAGCAAATGTTTGTCAAGAGGAATATTTACAGTTTCCTGGTTCCCATGAGAAAATTTTATTAGCAAAGTTAGCAGATTCCAAAGAAACTTGTACATCCGTATATCGACTAAATAACTCTACAAGTTCCTTAGTCCCCATGAGAAAACAGTTTAGAAAAATCTACATAATTGTTTACTAATTTTGAACGCCCTATATCATGAGCAAACGAACTTCTGGAAATTTACCGCAACAGTTTATTGCCTCTACAATTCTAGTTGAGACTAGATCATTTTCTCCCACTAAAAATCATGCTTTAAAGACCTATAAATATGACTGTCGCTGAAGAATAAAATCAGTGTACTGCTACAGCTAGAAAATGGAATACAATAACAACAGTAATAACCACAACAACAACGACAACCAATACTATGGGGATGCTGATAAACCAAGTGAATACGATCCTAAGGTATGAATTACTATTACCATTATTCATTTTATATAGTACTATAATTATCAATTCTTCCTTTATAGCTTTAATAGAGTGTCCATACGTAAAGCACCACAAGGTGCTTGCAAAGAGGATGTACATAAACAAGCTTAAATGTAAAAAGCAAATGAATATTGAAGAGCTAAAGAAAATAGGGGAGGTGCCTGGGGAGGCGTCATTTCAATTTGAAAATTATTTGCCCGAGGTACCACCTGGAATCATTAGACCGGTGCCGCCGCTACTAACCAAGGCGGAAAAAAAAATGTATCGACTAATGGAGCGGCAGCGCTTTGAAAACTATCAGAATAATTGATATATATATATTTATAGATTATACATAAGTAAAATAAATTTAAATTGAATCTATGTGTTTTCATTTCCCAATTGTCAGATAGCAATAGAGAGAGAAAGAGAGAGGGGTGAGAAACTGCAAAGGGGTAAAGAAAGTAAGAAAGAAAAGAGAAGGCAGAGATACATATATATATAATTTTTTTTTTTTAAGTCCGGGCGTCATATTACATTTGCCTTTTTCTCAATAACTATACAAGATATTGAAACGTGGTTTGCGAATTCAGATTTTGCATCACAAGGACTATGCTATGAGTGAAATAAGTTTGAAATTTTTGGAGGCGTCGCGACGCCGTGCTCAAAATTTTTCTACTGAGCTCTATAAAAGTGGCAGGTTCAAATGATAGATCATTATCTCTTATGTAAGTGTACAAATTTTCAACGCTCTGCTAGGAGTGTCATATTACATTTGCCATTTTCTCAATAACTACGCAAGCTATTGGGACGCGTTTTGCGAATCCAGATTTTGCATTACAAGGACTTTGCTATTATTTCACTAATTAAGAAACAAAAAATTCTTTTGAGGCGTCGCGACGCCGCCCAAAAATTTTTTACATAAATTTCTATAAAAGTGGCATGTTCAAATGATAGTACATTATCGTTTATGTCAGTCTACAAAATTTCAACTCTCTGTTTGTCTTCATAATCTAGTTACAGCGTTCCAAAAATTTGATTAAATAAAAGGTTTCATCATTGGGTCTAAACTTGCTAAAATTTGCTACAAAGACTATTACGTTATATCAATAACGATCAAATTTTGCAATATTGTGTTAAATTATGCATCAATGGCTACATATTATAGATTAGTTCCAGGAATTCTGACCTAAATTTTATAAAATATCTTTTGAGAATGTCAAATTACCGCTTAATTTTCTATTTCTCAGAGACGGGAGCAGGATTCTTTGGAAAACATTATTACAATTATACCAACACACACATACTTTATAGATACTTTATTTCGGTAAAGACCTATACAAAAAATTATACAATAGCTTTGCGTTATTTAATGTGCAAATGCAGAAGTTTTTCCGATGATGGATGCATTCAGTATAGTTTGCTTCCAATTTGGGGCAGGTACCCCTATATCCAGATCCACTATATGCGGACAGTTTTCTTTTAGAGCGTCTCGCAGGAATTGCTTTTTGATGGCACCTTTCACATAAACAATGTCCACATTATCTTTACTTAAGTGGTGATGTAAAATTTCGACAACACGGTGCTGTTCCATGTTCCCACTGTTGTAGTCTATGCAGTGATGTCGATTCTCCAAATATCGAACTTGCGTTTGGAAGTATTCCGGAATTCGGAATAGAGGTTTTGCTGGTTTAAATAAATAGTGAGCGTTGCTCCTCCCATCACAAATTGTCAATTCTTTAACGATGAATTCTGGAGCTGCGAAGCCTTGAACGTCCACTACCACAATCTTCATCTTTTTTATATATTTATTGGTATAACTGATTTTAACCAAATATTTAATTTAAATTATGATGGAGACTTGAATGATTCTCACTGGAAGCTTACCTCCTTTTTATACAATTCTCAACGCTAAAAGAGGATAGTGGGGAGGTTCCGCATCAAGTTTGTTCTTGTAAGAGCTCTACGAGAATTGCTGTGTATGCATGCACGCACACACACACACACACACACACACACACACACATTCCGGTTCATATGTATCGTTTTCGCTTATTATAAAAGCTCATATCACGGTTACAATTATCTTCATTTGTTCATCAATCTAGTCTGCGTGCTACATTATGGAAACCGTGGCACTACTTTGTAAACGTGCTATAAACAAAGTGCGTGACTATATAGCCTTAATTCGGACTATTGAGGAAGCTAATACATTGTTGATATATCTAAATAACACAATTCGAATAATTCGTAAGGCAATCGGCAATAAAATATATGAGGACAATGTACTGGAAAGTGCCCTCTCGTTAGAATCCAGTTTATCATATTTAAAGTGCTACCGCTTCAAACTCAAAAGTTTAAAGAAACAAATCTCACTGAAATCTGGTGGAGGCTTGGTAGAGAGTGCTACAAAATACCACAGCAGGAACATATTATGGGAGGACGTAGAGTCCGGCTTTGGGGGACGAATTCGCACAGGATTCATATCGAACGTGGACATCAAGGATCCTTTGATCTTTCTAAACAGAACATTCAAATCAATTGCCTTTAAGATCAGGAGTGAAGTGAAAAAGTCCATGGTGAAAGTGAATGTCAGTTTGTCAGCCAACTTTATTAAACCGCAAAGTGGAGAAGTGGATCTAAAGACCTTTTCTACAAAAAATGCGCCTATAGACTCATCTACGGATATTAAACAATGGCATAAAGAATGTATTGTTGATAAGTTGATGAACAAGCTAGAAGAATTCGCTGAAAAAGATTCCGGCTGGGCTCTACTTGAAATATTAGGATTGAAAGTGAATATCAACAAATATGATCCGCTTAGATTTGGATATTCTACATATACTCCAGTTCCGAGCTTTATCCAGAAAAAAAGAGCAGTGGTAAATATCCAAAATAATGATATGTACTGTTTTGTAATCGTTCTGATGTATTCTACATCAGCATATCAAGCGGACGCTTTGTCTTACTTAGCAATTTGAGAGCGTCAGATTACATCTGTATTAGACGCTAGGATGAGACTTTGCCTTCGTTTAAGGAAATATCAAATCGCTAGCTTCATTAATAACTGAAAATTAACAAGATACGTTCAGATGCTCTGTACACCGTTATTCACAGTATACATTATCGGATAGTGTCAAGCACTAGATATATAGGTGGACGCCATGACACTCTATAGTCATTCCAATGCTTGATGTGGAATCCATAGATGTGTGACGGAAGTTGCAGTTTTGGGTAAGGAACCATGTATCTATCACGATTTGAGGAGCACTGGTATGTATTCAAGACACTGGGATGAGCTACTTGTATTAGGCTCAGGAGATCAAGCACTGCCTTCGTTAAGTAAGTTAAGATTCAAAAATTTCAAGTGATTGATATTATAGTGCTATGCAATGTATATAACTAGAAAACGTCAAGAGACGTTCAAAATGCTAGCGGTAGGACGTATATCTTGACGCGAGATAGTATACGATTGCTAACGTTTCAGGATGGCTATGAAACACAGAGGTAGGACGGCATTCGACACGGGAAAGGGCGATTCCAATCGTTTCAGATGTATCAGAAACACAGATATATGGCGGAATAAAGTTTTGTGCTCAATCTGTTTTCTAAACAATTAGTGCAACTTTGTCCCTTTCACTGATTTGAGACGTATTTAGTCTGTATTAGACCTAGGATGAGACTTTCCTTCGTTCAGGAATTCAATCGCTAGCTTCATTAATAACTGAAAATTAAAAGACGTTCAAATGCTCTGTACATTATATCTTATGCAATGTATACATAGAAAACGTCAAGATAACTCAAAATATAGAGGTAGGACGTAATTTGACACGCGAAAGAACGATTCCTAACGTTTCGGAGGTATCAAACACAGATATATGATGGAATTAAATTTTGTAATCGTTCTATGTATCTAATCAGATTTCAAGTGGAGCTCTGTATTTTTTACGATTTGAGACGTAGTTACTCTGTATTAGACCTAGGATGAGACTTTCCTTCGTTCAGGAATTCAATCGCTAGCTTCATTAATAACTGAAAATTAAAAGACGTTCAAATGCTCTGTACATTATATCTTATGCAATGTATACATAGGAAACGTAAAGATTACTCAAAATATAGAGGTAGGACGTAATTTGACACGCGACAGAACGATTCCTAACGTTTCGGAGGTATCAAACACAGATATATGATGGAATTAAATTTTGTAATCGTTCTATGTATCTAATCAGATTTCAAGTGGAGCTCTGTATTTTTTACGATTTGAGACGTATTTAGTCTGTATTAGACCTAGGATGAGACTTTCCTTCGTTCAGGAATTCAATCGCTAGCTTCATTAATAACTGAAAATTAAAAGACGTTCAAATGCTCTGTACATTATATCTTATGCAATGTATACATAGAAAACGTCAAGATAACTTAAAATATAGAGGTAGGACGTAATTTGACACGCGAAAGAACGATTCCTAACGTTTCGGAGGTATCAAACACAGATATATGATGGAATTAAATTTTGTAATCGTTCTATGTATCTAATCAGATTTCAAGTGGAGCTCTGTATTTTTTACGATTTGAGACGTATTTAGTCTGTATTAGACCTAGGATGAGACTTTCCTTCGTTCAGGAATTCAATCGCTAGCTTCATTAATAACTGAAAATTAAAAGACGTTCAAATGCTCTGTACATTATATCTTATGCAATGTATACATAAGAAACGTCAAGATAACTCAAAATATAGAGGTAGGACGTAATTTGACACGCGAAAGAACGATTCCTAACGTTTCGGAGGTATCAAACACAGATATATGATGGAATTAAATTTTGTAATCGTTCTATGTATCTAATCAGATTTCAAGTGGAGCTCTGTCTTTTTACGATTTGAGACGTATTTAGTCTGTATTAGACCTAGGATGAGACTTTCCTTCGTTCAGGAATTCAATCGCTAGCTTCATTAATAACTGAAAATTAAAAGACGTTCAAATGCTCTGTACATTATATCTTATGCAATGTATACATAGAAAACGTCAAGATAACTCAAAATATAGAGGTAGGACGTAATTTGACACGCGAAAGAACGATTCCTAACGTTTCGGAGGTATCAAACACAGATATATGATGGAATTAAATTTTGTAATCGTTCTATGTATCTAATCAGATTTCAAGTGGAGCTCTGTCTTTTTTACGATTTGAGACGTAGTTACTCTGTATTAGACCTAGGATGAGACTTTCCTTCGTTCAGGAATTCAATCGCTAGCTTCATTAATAACTGAAAATTAAAAGACGTTCAAATGCTCTGTACATTATATCTTATGCAATGTATACATAGAAAACGTCAAGATAACTCAAAATATAGAGGTAGGACGTAATGTGACACGCGACAGAACGATTCCTAACGTTTCGGAGGTATCAAACACAGATATATGATGGAATTAAATTTTGTAATCGTTCTATGTATCTAATCAGATTTCAAGTGGAGCTCTGTCTTTTTTACGATTTGAGACGTATTTACTCTGTATTAGACCTAGGATGAGACTTTCCTTCGTTCAGGAATTCAATCGCTAGCTTCATTAATAACTGAAAATTAAAAGACGTTCAAATGCTCTGTACATTATATCTTATGCAATGTATACATAGGAAACGTCAAGATAACTTAAAATATAGAGGTAGGACGTAATTTGACACGCGACAGAACGATTCCTAACGTTTCGGAGGTATCAAACACAGATATATGATGGAATTAAATTTTGTAATCGTTCTATGTATCTAATCAGATTTCAAGTGGAGCTCTGTCTTTTTTACGATTTGAGACGTATTTAGTCTGTATTAGACCTAGGATGAGACTTTCCTTCGTTCAGGAATTCAATCGCTAGCTTCATTAATAACTGAAAATTAAAAGACGTTCAAATGCTCTGTACATTATATCTTATGCAATGTATACATAGAAAACGTCAAGATTACTCAAAATATAGAGGTAGGACGTAATTTGACACGCGAAAGAACGATTCCTAACGTTTCGGAGGTATCAAACACAGATATATGATGGAATTAAATTTTGTAATCGTTCTATGTATCTAATCAGATTTCAAGTGGAGCTCTGTCTTTTTACGATTTGAGACGTATTTAGTCTGTATTAGACCTAGGATGAGACTTTCCTTCGTTCAGGAATTCAATCGCTAGCTTCATTAATAACTGAAAATTAAAAGACGTTCAAATGCTCTGTACATTATATCTTATGCAATGTATACATAGAAAACGTCAAGATAACTTAAAATATAGAGGTAGGACGTTATTTGACACGCGACAGAACGATTCCTAACGTTTCGGAGGTATCAAACACAGATATATGATGGAATATAAATTTTGTAATCGTTCTATGTATCTAATCAGATTTCAAGTGGAGCTTTGTCTTTTTTACGATTTGAGACGTATTTACTCTGTATTAGACCTAGGATGAGACTTTCCTTCGTTCAGGAATTCAATCGCTAGCTTCATTAATAACTGAAAATTAAAAGACGTTCAAATGCTCTGTACATTATATCTTATGCAATGTATACATAGAAAACGTCAAGATAACTTAAAATATAGAGGTAGGACGTCATTTGACACGCGAAAGAACGATTCCAAACGTTTCGGAGGTATCAGACAGTGATATATGATGGAATTAAATTTTGTAATCGTTCGATGTATCTAATCAGATTTCAAGTGGAGCTTTGTCTTTTTTACGATTTGAGACGTAGTTACTCTGTATTAGACCTAGGATGAGACTTTCCTTCGTTCAGGAATTCAATCGCTAGCTTCATTAATAACTTAAAATTAAGAGACGTTCAAATGCTCTGTACATTATAACTTATGCAATGTATACATAGGAAACGTAAAGATTACTCAAAATATAGAGGTAGGACGTAATTTGACACGCGACAGAACGATTCCTAACGTTTCGGAGGTATCAAACACAGATATATGATGGAATTGCATTCTGTAATCGTTCTATGTATCTAATCAGATATCAAGTGGAGCTCTGTCTTTTTTACGATTTGAGACGTATTTAGTCTGTATTAGACCTAGGATGAGACTTTCCTTCGTTTAGGAATTCAATCGATAGCTTCATTAATAACTGAAAATTAAAAGACGTTCAAATGCTCTGTACATTATATCTTATGCAATGTATACATAGGAAACGTAAAGATTACTCTAAATATAGAGGTAGGAAGTAATTTGACACGCGAAAGAACGATTCCTAACGTTTCGGAGGTATCAAACACAGATATATGATGGAACTAAATTTTGTAATCGTTCTATGTATCTAATCAGATTTCAAGTGGAGCTCTGTATTTTTTACAATTTGAGACGTATTTAGTCTGTATTAGACCTAGGATGAGACTTTCCTTCGTTCAGGAATTCAATCGCTAGCTTCATTAATAACTGAAAATTAAAAGTCGTTCAAATGCTCTGTACACTATATCTTATGCAATGTATACATAGAAAACGTCAAGATAACTTAAAATTTAGAGGTAGGACGTTATTTGACACGCGACAGAACGATTCCTAACCTTTCGGAGGTATAAAACACAGATATATGATGGAATATAATTTTGTAATCGTTCTATGTATCTAATCAGATTTCTAAGTGGAGCTCTGTCTTTTTTACGATTTGAGACGTATTTAGTCTGTATTAGACCTAGGATGAGACTTTCCTCCGTTTAGGAATTCAATCGATAACTTCATTAATAACTGAAAATTAAAAGACGTTCAAATGCTCTGTACATTAGATCTTATGCAATGTATACATAGAAAACGTCAAGATAACCTAAAATATAGAGGTAGGACGTAATTTGACACGCGAAAGAACGATTCCTAACGTTTCGGAGGTATCAAACACAGATATATGATGGAATTAAATTCTGTAATCGTTCTATGTATCTAATCATATTTCAAATGGAGCTCTGTCTTTTATACAATTTGAGACGTATATAATCCGTATTAGACCTAGGAAGAGACTTTCCTTCGTTCAGGAATTCAATCGCTAGCTTCATTAATAACTGAAAATTAAAAGACGTTCAAATGCGCTGTACATTATATCTTATGCAATGTATACATAGAAAACGTCAACATAACTTAAAATATAGAGGTAGGACGTAATTTGACACGAGATTGAACGATTCCTAACGTTTCGGAGGTATCAAACACAGATATATGATTGAATTAAATTTTGTAATCGTTCTATGTATCTAATCAGATTTCAAGTGGAGCTTTGTCTTTTTTACCATTTGAGACGTAGTTACTCTGTATTAGACCTAGGATGAGACTTTCCTTCGTTAAGGAATTCAGTCGCCATCTTCATTAATAACTGAAAATTAAAAGACGTTCAAATGCTCTGTACATTATATCTTATGCAATGTATACATAGGAAACGTGAAGATTACTCAAAATATAGAGGTAGGACGTAATTTGACACGCGAAAGAACGATTCCTAACGTTTCAGAGGTATCAAACTCAGATATATGATGGAATTAAATTTTGTAATCGTTCTATGTATCCAATCAGATTTCAAGTGGAGCTTTGTCTTGTTTACGATTTGAGACGTAGTTACCCTGTATTAGACCTAGGATGAGACTTCCCTTCGTTCAGGAATTCAATCGATAGCTTCATTAATAACTGAAAATTAAAAGAAGTTCAAAAGCGCTGTACATTATATCTTATGCAATGTATACATACAAAACGTCAAGATAACTTAAAATATAGAGGTAGAACGTAATTTGACACGAGAAAGAACGATTCCTAACGTTTCGGAGGTATCAAACACAGATATATGATGGAATTAAATTTTGTAATCGTTCTATGTATCTAATCAGATTTCAAATGGAGCTCTGTCTTTTTTACGATTTGAGACGTATTTAGTCTGTATTAGACCTAGGATGAGACTTTCCTTCGTTCAGGAATTCAATCGCTAGCTTCATTAATAACTGAAAATTAAAAGACGTTCAAATGCTCTGTACATTATATCTTATGCAATGTATACATAGAAAACGTCAAGATAACTTAAAATATAGAGGTAGGACGTAATTTGACACGAGAAAGAACGATTCCTAACGTTTCGGAGGTATCAAACACAGATATATGATGGAATTAAATTTTGTAATCGTTCTATGTATCTAATCAGATTTCAAGTGGAGCTTTGTCTTTTTTACCATTTGAGACGTAGTTTACTCTGTATTAGACCTAGGATGAGACTTTCCTTCGTTCAGGAATTCAATCGCTAGCTTCATTAATAACTGAAAATTAAAAGACGTTCAAATGCTCTGTACATTATATCTTATGCAATGTATACATAGGAAACGTGAAGATTACTCAAAATATAGAGGTAGGACGTAATTTGACACGCGAAAGAACGATTCCTAACGTTTCGGAGGTATCAAACACAGATATATGATGGAATTAAATTTTGTAATCGTTCTATGTATCTAATCAGATTTCAAGTGGAGCTCTGTCTTTTTTACGATTTGAGACGTAGTTACTCTGTATTAGACCTAGGATGAGACTTTCCTTCGTTCAGGAATTCAATCGCTAGCTTCATTAATAACTGAAAATTAAAAGACGTTCAAATGCTCTGTACATTATATCTTATGCAATGTATACATAGAAAACGTCAAGATAACTTAAAATATAGAGGTAGGACGTAATTTGACACGCGAAAGAACGATTCCTAACGTTTCGGAGGTATCAAACATAGATATATGATGGAATTAAATTTTGTAATCGTTCTATGTATCTAATCAGATTTCAAGTGGAGCTCTGTATTTTTTACGATTTGAGACGTATTTACTCTGTATTAGACCTAGGATGAGACTTTCCTTCGTTCAGGAATTCAATCGCTAGCTTCATTAATAACTGAAAATTAAAAGACGTTCAAATGCTCTGTACATTATATCTTATGCAATGTATACATAGGAAACGTGAAGATTACTCAAAATATAGAGGTAGGACGTAATTTGACACGCGAAAGAACGATTCCTAACGTTTCGGAGGTATCAAACACAGATATATGATGGAATTAAATTTTGTAATCGTTCTATGTATCTAATCAGATTTCAAGTGGAGCTCTGTATTTTTTACGATTTGAGACGTAATTAGTCTGTATTAGACCTAGGATGAGACTTTCCTTCGTTCAGGAATTCAATCGCTAGCTTCATTAATAACTGAAAATTAAAAGACGTTCAAATGCTCTGTACATTATATCTTATGCAATGTATACATAGGAAACGTAAAGATTACTCAAAATATAGAGGTAGGACGTAATTTGACACGCGAAAGAACGATTCCTAACGTTTCGGAGGTATCAAACACAGATATATGATGGAATTAAATTTTGTAATCGTTCTATGTATCTAATCAGATTTCAAGTGGAGCTCTGTATTTTTTACGATTTGAGACGTATTTAGTCTGTATTAGACCTAGGATGAGACTTTCCTTCGTTCAGGAATTCAATCGATAGCTTCATTAATAACTGAAAATTAAAAGACGTTCAAATGCTCTGTACATTATATCTTATGCAATGTATACATAGAAAACGTCAAGATAACTTAAAATATAGAGGTAGGACGTAATTTGACACGCGAAAGAACGATTCCTAACGTTTCGGAGGTATCAAACACAGATATATGATGGAATTAAATTTTGTAATCGTTCTATGTATCTAATCAGATTTCAAGTGGAGCTCTGTATTTTTTACGATTTGAGACGTATTTAGTCTGTATTAGACCTAGGATGAGACTTTCCTTCGTTCAGGAATTCAATCGCTAGCTTCATTAATAACTGAAAATTAAAAGACGTTCAAATGCTCTGTACATTATATCTTATGCAATGTATACATAGGAAACGTAAAGATTACTCAAAATATAGAGGTAGGACGTAATTTGACACGCGAAAGAACGATTCCTAACGTTTCGGAGGTATCAAACACAGATATATGATGGAACTAAATTTTGTAATCGTTCTATGTATCTAATCAGATTTCAAGTGGAGCTCTGTATTTTTTACGATTTGAGACGTATTTAGTCTGTATTAGACCTAGGATGAGACTTTCCTTCGTTCAGGAATTCAATCGCTAGCTTCATTAATAACTGAAAATTAAAAGTCGTTCAAATGCTCTGTACACTATATCTTATGCAATGTATACATAGAAAACGTCAAGATAACTTAAAATTTAGAGGTAGGACGTTATTTGACACGCGACAGAACGATTCCTAACCTTTCGGAGGTATAAAACACAGATATATGATGGAATATAATTTTGTAATCGTTCTATGTATCTAATCAGATTTCTAAGTGGAGCTCTGTCTTTTTTACGATTTGAGACGTATTTAGTCTGTATTAGACCTAGGATGAGACTTTCCTCCGTTTAGGAATTCAATCGATAGCTTCATTAATAACTGAAAATTAAAAGACGTTCAAATGCTCTGTACATTAGATCTTATGCAATGTATACATAGAAAACGTCAAGATAACCTGAAATATAGAGGTAGGACGTAATTTGACACGCGAAAGAACGATTCCTAACGTTTCGGAGGTATCAAACACAGATATATGATGGAATTAAATTCTGTAATCGTTCTATGTATCTAATCATATTTCAAATGGAGCTCTGTCTTTTATACAATTTGAGACGTATATAATCCGTATTAGACCTAGGAAGAGACTTTCCTTCGTTCAGGAATTCAATCGCTAGCTTCATTAATAACTGAAAATTAAAAGACGTTCAAATGCGCTGTACATTATATCTTATGCAATGTATACATAGAAAACGTCAAGATAACTTAAAATATAGAGGTAGGACGTAATTTGACACGAGATTGAACGATTCCTAACGTTTCGGAGGTATCAAACACAGATATATGATGGAATTAAATTTTGTAATCGTTCTATGTATCTAATCAGATTTCAAGTGGAGCTCTGTCTTTTTTACTATTTGAGACGTATTTAGTCTGTATTAGACCTAGGATGAGACTTTCCTTCGTTCAGGAATTCAATCGCTAGCTTCATTAATAACTGAAAATTAAAAGACGTTCAAATGCTCTGTACATTATATCTTATGCAATGTATACATAGAAAACGTCAAGATAACTTAAAATATAGAGGTAGGACGTAATTTGACACGCGACAGAACGATTCCTAACGTTTCGGAGGTATCAAACACAGATATATGATGGAATTAAATTTTGTAATCGTTCTATGTATCTAATCAGATTTCAAGTGGAGCTCTGTATTTTTTACGATTTGAGACGTATTTAGTCTGTATTAGACCTAGGATGAGACTTTCCTTCGTTCAGGAATTCAATCGCTAGCTTCATTAATAACTGAAAATTAAAAGACGTTCAAATGCTCTGTACATTATATCTTATGCAATGTATACATAGGAAACGTGAAGATTACTTAAAATATAGAGGTAGGACGTAATTTGACACGCGAAAGAACGATTCCTAACGTTTCGGAGGTATCAAACACAGATATATGATGGAATTAAATTTTGTAATCGTTCTATGTATCTAATCAGATTTCAAGTGGAGCTCTGTATTTTTTACGATTTGAGACGTATTTAGTCTGTATTAGACCTAGGATGAGACTTTCCTTCGTTCAGGAATTCAATCGCTAGCTTCATTAATAACTGAAAATTAAAAGACGTTCAAATGCTCTGTACATTATATCTTATGCAATGTATACATAGGAAACGTCAAGATAACTCAAAATATAGAGGTAGGACGTAATTTGACACGCGAAAGAACGATTCCTAACGTTTCGGAGGTATCAAACACAGATATATGATGGAATTAAATTTTGTAATCGTTCTATGTATCTAATCAGATTTCAAGTGGAGCTCTGTATTTTTTACGATTTGAGACGTATTTAGTCTGTATTAGACCTAGGATGAGACTTTCCTTCGTTCAGGAATTCAATCGATAGCTTCATTAATAACTGAAAATTAAGAGACGTTCAAATGCTCTGTACATTATATCTTATGCAATGTATACATAGGAAACGTCAAGATTACTCTAAAATATAGAGGTAGGACGTAATTTGACACGCGAAAGAACGATTCCTAACGTTTCGGAGGTATCAAACACAGATATATGATGGAATTAAATTTTGTAATCGTTCTATGTATCTAATCAGATTTCAAGTGGAGCTCTGTATTTTTTACGATTTGAGACGTATTTAGTCTGTATTAGACCTAGGATGAGACTTTCCTTCGTTCAGGAATTCAATCGATAGCTTCATTAATAACTGAAAATTAAAAGACGTTCAAATGCTCTGTACATTATATCTTATGCAATGTATACATAGGAAACGTAAAGATTACTCTAAAATATAGAGGTAGGAAGTAATTTGACACGCGAAAGAACGATTCCTAACGTTTCGGAGGTATCAAACACAGATATATGATGGAATTAAATTTTGTAATCGTTCTATGTATCTAATCAGATTTCAAGTGGAGCTCTGTATTTTTTACGATTTGAGACGTATTTAGTCTGTATTAGACCTAGGATGAGACTTTCCTTCGTTCAGGAATTCAATCGCTAGCTTCATTAATAACTGAAAATTAAAAGTCGTTCAAATGCTCTGTACATTATATCTTATGCAATGTATACATAGAAAACGTCAAGATAACTTGAAATATAGAGGTAGGACGTAATTTGACACGCGAAAGAACGATTCCTAACGTTTCGGAGGTATCAAACACAGATATATGATGGAATATAAATTTTGTAATCGTTCTATGTATCTAATCAGATTTCAAGTGGAGCTCTGTCTTTTTTACGATTTGAGACGTATTTAGTCTGTATTAGACCTAGGATGAGACTTTCCTTCGTTCAGGAATTCAATCGATAGCTTCATTAATAACTGAAAATTAAAAGACGTTCAAATGCTCTGTACATTATATCTTATGCAATGTATACATAGAAAACGTAAAGATAACTCTAAAATATAGAGGTAGGACGTAATTTGACACGAGAAAGAACGATTCCTAACGTTTCGGAGGTATCAAACACAGATATATGATGGAATTAAATTTTGTAATCGTTCTATGTATCTAATCAGATTTCAAGTGGAGCTCTGTATTTTTTACGATTTGAGACGTATTTAGTCTGTATTAGACCTAGGATGAGACTTTCCTTCGTTCAGGAATTCAATCGCTAGCTTCATTAATAACTGAAAATTAAAAGTCGTTCAAATGCTCTGTACATTATATCTTATGCAATGTATACATAGAAAACGTCAAGATTACTCAAAATATAGAGGTAGGACGTAATTTGACACGCGAAAGAACGATTCCTAACGTTTCGGAGGTATCAAACACAGATATATGATGGAATTAAATTTTGTAATCGTTCTATGTATCTAATCAGATTTCAAGTGGAGCTCTGTATTTTTTACGATTTGAGACGTATTTAGTCTGTATTAGACCTAGGATGAGACTTTCCTTCGTTCAGGAATTCAATCGCTAGCTTCATTAATAACTGAAAATTAAAAGACGTTCAAATGCTCTGTACATTATATCTTATGCAATGTATACATAGGAAACGTCAAGATTACTTAAAATATAGAGGTAGGACGTAATTTGACACGCGAAAGAACGATTCCTAACGTTTCGGAGGTATCAAACACAGATATATGATGGAATTAAATTTTGTAATCGTTCTATGTATCTAATCAGATTTCAAGTGGAGCTCTGTCTTTTTTACGATTTGAGACGTATTTACTCTGTATTAGACCTAGGATGAGACTTTCCTTCGTTCAGGAATTCAATCGCTAGCTTCATTAATAACTGAAAATTAAAAGACGTTCAAATGCTCTGTACATTATATCTTATGCAATGTATACATAGGAAACGTAAAGATTACTCAAAATATAGAGGTAGGACGTAATTTGACACGCGAAAGAACGATTCCTAACGTTTCGGAGGTATCAAACACAGATATATGATGGAACTAAATTTTGTAATCGTTCTATGTATCTAATCAGATTTCAAGTGGAGCTTTGTATTTTTTACGATTTGAGACGTATTTAGTCTGTATTAGACCTAGGATGAGACTTTCCTTCGTTCAGGAATTCAATCGCTAGCTTCATTAATAACTGAAAATTAAAAGACGTTCAAATGCTCTGTACATTATATCTTATGCAATGTATACATAGGAAACGTCAAGATTACTCAAAATATAGAGGTAGGACGTAATTTGACACGCGAAAGAACGATTCCTAACGTTTCGGAGGTATCAAACACAGATATATGATGGAATTAAATTTTGTAATCGTTCTATGTATCTAATCAGATTTCAAGTGGAGCTCTGTCTTTTTTACGATTTGAGACGTATTTAGTCTGTATTAGACCTAGGATGAGACTTTCCTTCGTTCAGGAATTCAATCGCTAGCTTCATTAATAACTGAAAATTAAAAGACGTTCAAATGCTCTGTACATTATATCTTATGCAATGTATACATAGGAAACGTCAAGATTACTCAAAATATAGAGGTAGGACGTAATTTGACACGCGAAAGAACGATTCCTAACGTTTCGGAGGTATCAAACACAGATATATGATGGAATTAAATTTTGTAATCGTTCTATGTATCTAATCAGATTTCAAGTGGAGCTTTGTATTTTTTACGATTTGAGACGTATTTAGTCTGTATTAGACCTAGGATGAGACTTTCCTTCGTTCAGGAATTCAATCGCTAGCTTCATTAATAACTGAAAATTAAAAGACGTTCAAATGCTCTGTACATTATATCTTATGCAATGTATACATAGGAAACGTGAAGATTACTCAAAATATAGAGGTAGGACGTAATTTGACACGCGAAAGAACGATTCCTAACGTTTCGGAGGTATCAAACACAGATATATGATGGAATTAAATTTTGTAATCGTTCTATGTATCTAATCAGATTTCAAGTGGAGCTCTGTATTTTTTACGATTTGAGACGTATTTAGTCTGTATTAGACCTAGGATGAGACTTTCCTTCGTTCAGGAATTCAATCGCTAGCTTCATTAATAACTGAAAATTAAAAGACGTTCAAATGCTCTGTACATTATATCTTATGCAATGTATACATAGGAAACGTGAAGATTACTCAAAATATAGAGGTAGGACGTAATTTGACACGCGAAAGAACGATTCCTAACGTTTCGGAGGTATCAAACACAGATATATGATGGAATTAAATTTTGTAATCGTTCTATGTATCTAATCAGATTTCAAGTGGAGCTCTGTCTTTTTTACGATTTGAGACGTAGTTAGTCTGTATTAGACCTAGGATGAGACTTTCCTTCGTTCAGGAATTCAATCGCTAGCTTCATTAATAACTGAAAATTAAAAGACGTTCAAATGCTCTGTACATTATATCTTATGCAATGTATACATAGGAAACGTAAAGATTACTCAAAATATAGAGGTAGGACGTAATTTGACACGCGAAAGAACGATTCCTAACGTTTCGGAGGTATCAAACACAGATATATGATGGAATTAAATTTTGTAATCGTTCTATGTATCTAATCAGATTTCAAGTGGAGCTCTGTATTTTTTACGATTTGAGACGTATTTAGTCTGTATTAGACCTAGGATGAGACTTTCCTTCGTTCAGGAATTCAATCGCTAGCTTCATTAATAACTGAAAATTAAAAGTCGTTCAAATGCTCTGTACATTATATCTTATGCAATGTATACATAGAAAACGTCAAGATAACTTAAAATATAGAGGTAGGACGTAATTTGACACGCGACAGAACGATTCCTAACGTTTCGGAGGTATCAAACACAGATATATGATGGAATATAATTTTGTAATCGTTCTATGTATCTAATCAGATTTCAAGTAGAGCTCTGTATTTTTCACGATTTGAGACGTATTTAGTCTGTATTAGACCTAGGATGAGACTTTCCTTCGTTCAGGAATTCAATCGCTAGCTTCATTAATAACTGAAAATTAAAAGACGTTCAAATGCTCTGTACATTATATCTTATGCAATGTATACATAGAAAACGTCAAGATTACTCTAAATATAGGAGTACTAAGTAATTTGACACGCGAAAGAATGATTCCTAACGTTTCGGAGGTATCAAACACAGATATATGATGGAATTAAATTTTGTAATCGTTCTATGTATCTAATCAGATTTTAAGTGGAGATATGTATTTTTTACGATTTGAGACGTATTTAGTCTGTATTAGACCTAGGATGAGACTTTCCTTCGTTCAGGAATTCAATCGGTAGCTTCATTAATAACTGAAAATTAAAAGTCGTTCAAATGCTCTGTACATTATATCTTATGCAATGTATACATAAGAAACGTAAAGATTACTCAAAATATAGAGGTAGGACGTAATGTGACACGCGACAGAACGATTCCTAACGTTTCGGAGGTATCAAACACAGATATATGATGGAATTAAATTTTGTAATCGTTCTATGTATCTAATCAGATATCAAGTGGAGCTCTGTCTTTTTTACGATTTGAGACGTATTTAGTCTGTATTAGACCTAGGATGAGACTTTCCTTCGTTCAGGAATTCAATCGCTAGCTTCATTAATAACTGAAAATTAAAAGTACGTTCAAATGCTCTGTACATTATATCTTATGCAATGTATACATAGGAAACGTAAAGATTACTCAAAATATAGAGGTAGGACGTAATTTGACACGCGACAGAACGATTCCTAACGTTTCGGAGGTATCAAACACAGATATATGATGGAATTAAATTTTGTAATCGTTCTATGTATCTAATCAGATTTCAAATGGAGCTCTGTATTTCTTACGATTTGAGACGTATTTAGTCTGTATTAGACCTAGGATGAGACATTGCTTCGTGAAGGAATTCAATCGCTAGCTTCATTAATAACTGAAAATTAAAAGACGGTCAAATGCTCTGTACATTATATCTTATGCAATGTATACATAGAAAACGTCAACATAACTTAAAATATAGAGGTAGGACGTAATTTGACACGAGATTGAACGATTCCTAACGTTTCGGAGGTATCAAACACAGATATATGATGGAATTAAATTTTGTAATCGTTCTATGTATCTAATCAGATTTCAAGTGGAGCTCTGTATTTTTCACGATTTGAGACGTATTTAGTCTGTATTAGACCTAGGATGAGACTTTCCTTCGTTCAGGAATTCAATCGCTAGCTTCATTAATAACTGAAAATTAAGAGACGTTCAAATGCTC